>JAODTR010094753.1:0-13679 GCA_025399935.1 Amblyopsis rosae | reverse complement strand
CTACCTTGTAAGCAAGGAGTTAGGTCTCCTGTTCCAATGAATCCTCTTATTTAGCGGTCACAGTTCACAGCAACAGGAGACAGTCTACCTTGGGGGCAGCCAGCTTCTCTGCTCTGTCGGCCCCATCCTTGTAGTCGGAGCAGCCGAGCGTGCCCGCGGCCAGGCGGGACTGGTGGAGCGGCTGCAGACAGATCTGGGTGCTCAGCAGCTTGCTCACTGCCCTCAGGGAACTGCAGGTGTTGGGAGGCAGCGAGGGGTCGGCCAGCAGGTCTGAGATCAGCCCGTGGGCCTCGCCCATCACCGCCATGTCCACTGTCACACTCGTGCCCGAGGACTAGAGAGAGAGAGAGAGAGAGAGAGAGAGAGGTAATGTAATGCCTATCATCAACCTTATATCGCTATGTATTATATATTTTCCTTGTTTATATCAATATATCCCTTAAACTGTTTCCCTCTGCTCTCATTATTATGTTGCGTTATGTTCCTTAATTAAATTATATTCAAAAGGAAAGGATCACATAAACAGGATGCATACGGCCTCGTACCTACAGTACCACGACCATCAGCTGTGCTCCGTCTCGTGTGTTATTGCTTAATTGAATTGAACTGAGAGGGAGAGAGCGAGAGCGAGAGTGAGAGACCCATAGGAAAACCTTCAAAATAATGAATTATGGAAATAGAAGATCCCTGTTGGCTCTGTGCTTACAGTAATTGTAGTATTATAGCAGCAGAAATACGTTTCAATGGCTTCCAAAATATGCTGGGTATAGACGTAGACAAGCTTGTCACTGTAGTAGATGTAAAGAGTCGAAATATCAGACAAAGGCAATTGCTATTCCCATCCCTACAGCTAGCTACAGCTAATGTTGTAATGACTTGATAATACACTGACACACTTTTTGATTGCGTAAAGTAAGCTCACTGCTCCAGTTGCGGCATGCTGGTAACACTAGATGATTGCAGTTCAGCTTTCGCCAAGTTAGAAATGTGCCTATTGCAACAACACCATCGAACACCAATGACATTTTACACCATAATGAGAATACCCTAAAGTATATTATTGAACCATTTAAAAAATACTTATATATACAAAAGCCAGAGAGAGGGCAGAGAAACGCATATAGTAACGTCATTATATATACAAAAGCCAGAGAGAGGGCAGAGAATAGCATGTATTTTTTAAATGCTTCTAACTACGTAGCTAAACAATACTTCATCTGAAATATGTCTGTTAAACCTTCAATATATGCCTTTTCTCACACAATGGATGTGAAAAAGAGTAATACAATAGCATGAGATAGCAGGAGAGAATAGTCAACGTCAAGGGGTAGTGATTACTCTTAGACAGGACGTGAGGAAGAGATGTGAAGCACAGGGGCTGAGAAACGGATATAGTAACGTCATTATATATACAAAAGCCAGAGAGCAGAGAAATGCATGTAGTAAAATCATTATATATACAAAAGCCAGAGAGAGGGCAGGGAATAGCATGTAGTAACGTCATTCTATATACAAAGCGGTAGCCGATATTTTGATGATTTGCTTAACATCCTTAAAGTTGTCGTATTAGCTCCTCGATCATGTTACGGCCATGCTCACAAGTTCAACACATGAACCACGTAAGAAGATTGCTTCTTGGAAAAGTGCTTGCTTCTGTGGTGGTGTGTAGCCTGTGCATGTAACACGTACGTGTGCACGTGCGTGTGTACAGTGTGTGTCACCTCAACCTGAACAAAACCCATTAGACCACTCCAAAGCTTTACAACATCCTGCCATTGTGACATTTAGCCATTACCTGGCAGTAATGGACTCTGTTTGGCTAATGTCAGAGAGGCAGAGAGAGAGAGAGAGGGAGTATACCTTTGGAGGCTCTATGACACATTTTAGTATCCCTGTAAATACATTTCACACAGATTAAGATAAATGTATATCTCTACAACATCTAAAAACAATTACTTTTTATAAAAAAATGTCAAATACCAAAATGACATTATCCGCACAGAAGCTTCTTTCTCAACTTCAGAGACAACTAAGATGGGTTTTAAAATAAAATGTAGGCCTATTATCAAATGTGTGGTGAATGGCAAGATAAAAACTTTTTAAAAAACAATGTTGCTACAAAAAACAAATGGGTTTTTAGCTTTGTGTTTAAGATGTGGTGTCCTTTGACTCAACACTCTCCACACACATTCTAAATTTAGGTACTCCAATTGTGCCTCGTAAAATGGCACACTGCTAGTATGCAGTACAGTGTAACAGATTTGGATGGGCTTCAGCCTAGCCTAGACTGGCTGGTAGACAATATGAGAACAATTACCTATACAGTATTGTATTGTAATGGAATTATAAAACTTCAAAACAAACGTATATAGCAAATACGCAGCTATGTTCTATACCAAAATAATTTGCCTTAAACAAAACTGAATTTATACAAATACAATCCCATTGGTTTGCAGACCTATTCTGTATTGATTTGATCATAAGATTAGTTGGTGAATGTCAATTGTGCTTGACAAATTGCTTGCCGAGCTAAATGGTTGGTAACCTATTGTGGCAGTAAGATTCCCTCTGTGGGTGCTATTTCTAGACCACCCCCATTCAAATAAAGTAATGAGTAATCTCAATGTGAGTTAAACTACTCAGACACTCACAGACCCATGCATGCAGTTCCATGCTCCATATGGAGGTGAGGCTATAATTGACAGTCAAATGTGCAATTTCAGGCAAATTTGTGCCCCTAATCCCCTGTGGTGCATCTACAGGGAAAGGCCAATGTGTGCTTCTGTGTCGAGCTTACGTTTAGTCTACGGCGTCAGCTACGGCGTAGCTTGATAATATTATAGTTCTGTGCTGGCCTGTCGGACGCACGGTCCTGTGCGCGTTGATTGCGCATGTGATTTATGCAAAGCCCCAAAATGCGGAAGTGCCCTCTTTTGTTTGTTTGTTTGTCTGACCTGAGTGAGCGAGCTGATGAGTGCAAGTGAAGTAGATCAGCCACATTACAGAACAGTACAGCGCTCTGTAAGTTACAGTAAGGATTTAAAACTGGATTCTGTATGCCACTGGAAGCCATCCATGCGCTAATGTGGGACCGTTAAATTTACCTAAAAAGGAGTCTTGCTGCAGCGTTTTGGATTGCCTGCGGCCGATCAAGAACAGACTTGCTAGGTGAAGAAAAGAGTGCATGACAGTAGTCAATACGGGAATAAATAAACGCAGGTCTCAGTTTGCTGATGTCTCTAAGGTGGAAAAAACAGGATCTAGTTAGCTGTTTGACATGGCTATCAAAAGACAAGGACTGGTCAAATGTTGACCCTAAGTTACGCATCTTAGATTGGGCAATAGAGGAGAC
This sequence comes from Amblyopsis rosae, assembly GCA_025399935.1. Taxonomy (NCBI): domain Eukaryota; kingdom Metazoa; phylum Chordata; class Actinopteri; order Percopsiformes; family Amblyopsidae; genus Amblyopsis; species Amblyopsis rosae. The sequence goes on along the minus strand of JAODTR010094753.1, from coordinate 10,327 downwards.
AGGTCCAATAGTGTGCTCGATTACCGAAGCAGCATTTTCCAGAGCAACAATCAGCAGCTCTATTTTGTCATCATTTATCTTTATGAAATTGTTTGTTGTCCAGTCCCTAATAGCTTTTAAGCAATCTTCGAGTATAGATAACCTAACTCATTTGGTTTAAATACAAATATTTATATATCATCAGCATATAGATGATATGGAATTGTAACTTCCTGGCATATGGGCTTGCATCGACAAGACTGACACGTTGGTTACGTCCTATCCGTATATGACAGCGTAGCTTTGACGCAGAAGCATAACAAATTTCACTACTTTTACATTTACTGGGAGGTCCAGGCTGCCTAAGTCAGGTGGAAAACTTGACAGCTGAGCTCCAGCACAGCCTTATCTGGAGCAACTGTAAATACTGGAAGTGGAGCATAGGCTCCATTACGGCTCAGCACTAGTACCCATCGTTTGTTGTGCCTGTGTGTATTGTACTAGTGTCATTCTCATTTTACCTACAGCAGCAAAAACAAGCATGTCAGTGGACAAGGACAATTTGTTAGCTGAACCACGATGCAGTTTTGTGTGGCAGTTCTGGCAAATGCCAGACCTAATTAACTTGGAACAATGTGGCTAGGTAGCCGATTCGTGATCGTCTTTGAACAGATCGTAGTTGTGGTCCTATTCTGTCAATAATTAAAACAAATATGAAAGTTCTTAAATTAAATATTTGCTTCTAGGTTTGTGAACAGCATGCAGGTTACTGATGGAAAAGGCTATGGGGTACTATTTTTAGCAACAAACTGAAAAGGCACTTGCATGATAATAAATTGATAATGTCTCATGGTTCAAACCATGCGTTCTTCTACAAACCTTTTCAACATATACTAATAACTATATCTACTAGATTGGGTTATTCTATACCGTGAACTTAAACGTAACAATGAACATGTATCTTCAGAACTTCACTTCTCAGGTTCATATACAGTACAAATGTGACAGCTATCACTGAATCAGTGTAAACATAAAATATTTAAAATATATATATTATAATTCTTAATTTTTTTAGGACAATTAATGCAGTAGAGCGTAGAAGATCATTATACTGCCCTAAAATCCAGGCTACAGGAAAGCTCTAATTCAGACACTGCTTCAAGATGCCCCATTTAAATCATCACGTCATCCCAGATTAAATCTTCTCCTTTGGTCTGCGCACGCACCCACGCGCACACGCATGCACATACACACAATACACATGCAAAAACACACAAACATATAAAAAACACACACCAACACACAAACACATACACACACCAGCACAGGGAAGAGAGGCTGAAACCAATCTGGTCCTCAACCTGTCTGGGTGGATAAGTAGGATCCTGGTGGCGCCCCACGGTGGTTGCTGAGCGCATGACTCCTGTCAAGTCCATGTAAATATGGATTCTAATTTATATGGAGTCCTATGGAACAGTCTCTCTCCCCCTCTCCCTCTCCCTCTGTCTCGTCACTCCTGTAGCCTCAGGAGTGTGTGGCTCCTACAAGCGAGCGTGCGCCCCAGCCTCCTGACATGTCAGTGGCATTTCACACAGATCCTTCCTCACTTTCACCATCGCCGCTGAGCTGTTCTCTTCTGTCTCACTGGCCCAGTGACTACATATGCTCACTCTACATGTCGATCACACACACACACACACACACACACACACCCACACACACACACACACACACACACACACACACACACACACACACACCTTTTCTACAGTACCGTCGCCCCACCCCACTGGTTTAGTAAAGATGATTGCAGGTGTCCCCGTGATGGTGAACATGCGAGTATCGCGCTGTGAGGAAAATACTTGGCTGGCCATCCTGATCCATAAAGCGGTGGGTAATAGCTGAACTGGACCTAGCAATGCAGGAGGGAGTTATTTGCATTATCAGAGCGCCGTTGTCCACACCAACAAACAGAGGTACTTATTGATTAAAGGTGAAGTCAGCTACTGCAAAGCTAAATCTAAGATAATACACTTTGTGTCAAATTCAACAAATATCTCCTCTCATTTCGCTAGCTCACCGTTCTCTGTGTGTGTTGGAAAACTATCAGATACACCGACCTGGCTCTGCAAATAGGAACATCGACAATGTGGCGAACACCGCTCGTGTCAACAAAGCCGTAGCACTACGCTTTTTGTTTTGTTGTTTGGTCTTTAAGTGTCGCGGTGTCCTTGAGCAAGACATCTAACCCTAACTGCTCCCAGTGGGTTGGTCGCGCCTTTCATGGCAGCATCGATGTAAGAATGTGTGTGAAGGAATGTTAGGCAATACTGTACAGCGCTTTGGAGTGGCCGGAAGGTTAGAAAAGGGCTACAGTAATGCAGCCCGTTTACATTACTATATTATAGAAATAAAAACGATCTTTCTCTTGATATGGGTAAAAGTCAATAAATGGACTGCATTTATACAGCACTTTACATTATTTGCCTCACATTCACCAATTCACAAACACACAGATGTCAGCCATGCAAGGAGACACCTGACCACCGGGAGCAGTTAGGGTTAGGTGTCTTGCTCAAGGACACCTCGACACTTGGTGAGGAGTTAGCGGGGTTCAAACCAGCAAGTTCTTGATCGCCTATCGGCCCGCTCCACCACTGTGCCATAGGTAGGTACAATACAGGGGTCAAGAATAGGGCTCATTTGCTGGCACAGTAGACCACCACAGACCCTACACACACAAGAGGCCTAATGTCGGCCTTCCAACACACAGTGAAGAGACAACTCACTTGACTTCTATTGCAATCCAGCATTACTGCTATCAGCGGGTGCACGTGTGTGTGTGTGTGTGTGTGTGTGTGTGTGTGTGTGTGTGTGTGTGTGTGTGAGACACAGAGTTCCCTTACTTGCCTTTGTCATGTCACTACTAGTAAACGAATCCAGAAGGCCATTTCTGCACACTGCACAGAAAATGTTTCAACGCAGTGCATTAAGGGTATACTCATGGATACAGCCATGCGGTTGAGTTTATACGCTATACGTCACACTTATTGCTGGAGGGCTGATGAGCACACACACACACACACACACATCTATGTGATCATTTTCCATTTTGTTTCAACAAGGGAAAATTGTAATTCAATTTCACATTTGGGCCAAGGTGGTGCGTGCGCCCTCCTTGCAGCTCTTAATGGCTTCCCTGTATGTCTCTGAACTTCACCAGGGTTTAATTAGAAGAAGGGTGGAGAGAGGTTCCCTGTAGGTGTGTCCTCACAAACTAGATACAACTGAAAGAGGGAAGGAGAAAGGAGAGAGGAGAGGAGAGGATAAGGGAGTGAAACAGCTAAATAAAAGAGTTGACATTTTTAAATATAGATGGAAAGAGAGAGAGAGAGAGAGAGAGAGAGAGAGAGGGAGAGAGCGGGAGAGGGAGAGAGAGAGAGAAGAAGAGAAAGAGAGAGGGGGAGAGAGAGCGAGGGAGAGGGAAAGACAACGAAAAAAGGAAAAGACAAAATCGAACCAATATTATTTTTACAGCTGTTTTCTTTATATCTGAGATCAGAAAGCCTACACACACACAGAGAGAGAGAGAGAGAGAGAGAGAGAGAGAGAGAGAGAGAGAGAGACATTCTTGAACTGAACTGAGAGAGAGAGAGAGAGAGCGAGCAGTAAGAGGAGTGCTAAAGAGAGAAACTGGAACTGAAAGGACACTCGTGGGAAATGGGAGCCGTACTGTAAAAGGGGGAAGGGTACGTATAGGGAAATAAAGTGAGCCTCATCTCATTACCCACAATGCATCTGCAACACTACATTTATCATCCAGTGTAATCTAGATTGGAAAATGCCTCTCACAGGCACACACAAACAGAAAGAGAGAGAGAGACTTACATAACAGTTATGTTACACTGATGTTCATGTTGTGTGTACTGTCCACATTGTACATAATACTTATGTTACATTGATGTTCATGTTATGTTCTGTATACTGTCCAAATTGTATGGAACAGTAATATAAATGTACAGATTGTTGGACAGCCTGTATTTTATTTTAGTTTGTTGCTTTGTTTTATTTGTTATGCTTTGACAACATTGTCTTTGAACTTTCATGCCAATGAAGCAAATTGAATTGAAAAAATTGAATTGAATTGAATTGAATTGACTTACTACTCGTTTACACTGCGGTGGCAATTACATATTTTTTCATAATTTATCTATTTGTTATTTCTTGATGTGATTTTGGCAACTGTATAATTCCTTATTCTATTGTAATTATTATTGTAAAGTGCTATGCCAATAGTGTTCATAGTAATTCCAGTAAAGCCAATTGAATTGAACTGTGAGAGAGAAAGATTGTATCAAAACCCTCTTAATAACTATTAAAGTAACAGCTTTTGAAAGGGGGGACAGTTTCAGGCAATATCAATGTAACGGAAAATTGTCCCCCTATGTAAATTGCTGCAAAGTGTTAAACAATGTATTAATCACTTCCAAATCATTCTGCTAGTATAAACTGATGTCTAGAATGTGTCCAACATATCATTCAAATCAAATGATTATAGATACAGCATTTCAAAGGGGGGACAGTTTCAGGCAATATCAATGTTGATGAAAATTGTCCCCCTATCTAAATTGGCTGCAAAGTGTTAAACAATGTATCACTGACTTCCAACTAATTCTGCTAGCATAAACTGATGCCTAGAATGTGTACAACATATAATGTAAATACATTGATTAAGCATTTGACAATGTTTTGTGAACTTGTCACACATAGCCCTACATTTTGTTTCAGTCTGACGAGGCCCCTGAGAGTTTTCAACTGAGTTGCAAACAGTACTGTACATTAGTTATTGTAAGCTAATAAGTAATTTCACTTTTTTGTCAAATTCACCAAATTTATCGCCAGTTCGTTTCGCTAGTGTGCATGCTGAAGAAAAGAATCCGGTATTATACAGCCCTGGCTTTCGTAAATAGGAACAAGACCAGCAGCTGCAGTCAACCCAAAGACTGACAACACTTTCTGTTCTCTGCCATTATATAGCCTGTTGACTCTTTGCATATAACCCTCACATTCTTCAAATATTGGTTATTGGCCCTGGCTTCCTTAACCATCTGTTAAATGAAAGACGTGATCTAGGGGAAGATTGCCCAGTTCAATCACTAACCAGTATAAACAGTAGACCCTAAAGGCAGTTCTAAACAAAAGTATTAACCATGTCATCTGATAACAGACTTGTCTGGCTCCGTTAATACTTGAAACACTAATTAATAGACAACATTGCCAGTTAAACATGTTCACCTTTGTGCTTACAGATTATATATATTGTGATCAATGAGTTAAACTAAAGCTTCCCATTACAGAGTTTAAAGAGCGTTCTCAAGAATGAGTAACTGCCTATACATTGTTAAGCTTTTTTAAATGTGGGTATATAGAGGCAAAGGCCCTCGATGTGAAAACCAATTAGATTCTTTATTAAATCATTCACTTTACTTTTAAAAAAAGGGCCTCTCTGCCCCCCATACCCTTTTGATCTCTCCCAATCTTACTCAATCCACTTCATTGTCATGGTTGGATGGAGACGCAGCCTGGCTATAGGGTTAGAGTGGGTCTCTGCAGTCGATGCGCTGCGTCAGACTGGCAGCTGTTGTGATGCACCGTGTTCTGCATCAGCCCCCAGTGTTCCCGGGAAATACAGGGAGCCTAAAGTACAACGTTATGGTCCAAATACACACCAGAGTTTTGTCACCAAACAAAACCTGCTGAATGCAACCCACTGCGGCAGTGCCATATGCCCAGGTGTCCCTGATCAAGGCACCTAACCCCAACCCTGCTCCCTGTCATCAGGTGGTGACTTGCATGGCAGCCACCACCATGGTGGTGTATGGATGTGTGTGAATGGGCGAATGTGAGGAAATATTGTACAGCGCTTTGAGTGGCCGGCAGTCTGTTGACCATTTATAGTTGTGAGCCGTCCCTCGCTTGATTACTGTACGCTTTCACAAATGTAGAACTGTGAGCTTCAAGGTAAAGAAAAGGGCTGGAGCCAGGGGCCTATACACCTGACAGTGAGGTTATAGGCAGAATAGGAAAATTAACTATTGCACTTACAACATTAATATCTAAGAGAGAGAGAGAGAGAGAGAGAGAGAGAGAGAGAGAGAGAGAGAGAGAGGATAATGTTAATTTGGTCTCTCATATTTCACTATGACAGTTTTTAAATATAATATGCACTCAGTACAGTATATGAGTGTGCACATGAATGGAGTCAATGTCATCTACTACAGATGAGTTGCCATGCTGACTGGCAGATGAGGAAATCGGCCTAATACAGCACATCTACTATGTGTGTGTGTGTGTGTGTGTGTGTGTGTGTGTAAAGATGCTGTGTTACACGCACACGTTTGTGTGATCTGTATGGTAGTCATGCTCTAAAATAAAATGATCTCTCCAGTATTGCGGTTTAGTTCTATGTGCATCTATGCAATATAGGTGACAGAGACTATAGTAAGCTACACGTGATGATATAATAATGATATAATGTATCATATCCATATCATATAGAAATTGTAAAGAACCCTGATTGTAAAGAGTACAACAGGCACTGCTGTTATGTGCCTACTGCCCAATAATATCAGGATAGTGTATTTATCTAATTTTTAAAGTGGTTATACGTCATTTACCACCACTAGATGTCACACTATAAGCACCAGCCTCTCTGAGAAAAATGTATGTCTTGTGGGCCCCAAGAACACACACACACACAAAACGACACACACACTTGCGCGCACCACACACACACACACACATGCACTAAGAAGCAGACATGGTCGGCTCGTCTCAGATTGCAACACACACAGTGTGACGTAATTACTTTAATATACTCTATCATAAATGTGCTACATGTAATATGTTTAGTTTCAAACATTAAAAAAACAACCAAAATTATCAAAAGAGGTAGAAGTATCAGATTTGATGATATGTCAAAGACCTGGATTGTAGAAATCAACTGGGCCCGGTTCATACCCTTGTAATACCACTTTCAGAGCAGGCTGCAGCCCTCCTAAGAAGAAGTTTGCCGAGCGAGAAGCATTGTCATTATAAGAATTATAAGAATATAACCTGTTGGCTTATAAGTATATGAAATATATGTATTTCCAGCAAATGTCATAACTACACAAATATTGTGCATTTAAATCAGTTCATAGAGAATTATTTTTAAACAAGCGTTGATTGCACAAGGATGTGAAGTCTGAGTGACCTGGTCTCTATAGTAATATGCTCATGGCAGAGGCTATAAGAAATCTGTTAACACCAACCATGTTCTAGTGAAACTAGGGCTGGGCGATATGGACCAACAACAATATCCCAATATATTTAGGTTGAATACCGATACACGATATATATCGGTATATATATTATTTTTTTATATAGAGTGTGGCAACCGACGTCATTGTGACGTCACCGTGGGGTGGAGCCGGCATTTTGAGTGTCTACGCCTACTCGCCGGTAACCATGCAATAGTTTGTTTACATCGTACCCTGGTTGGATTTAATTAAGTAGTAACTTGTAAATATGCTTAAAACAGTTTAAAACAAGTTGGATTGTACAGAGACAAACTTCTACCGGACGCCAAGAAGTGCTATTTTGAGAAAATCAACATCATCGGAGATGTCGATCCTTATAAGACCAGTGGATTTGCGACCCTGACGCCTTACCTCCCGTCACATTCCCGGATATTTTTACTTATCTTGTGTGTGGTGTCAGTGCCTATACCGCTGGGCAATTGCGTAATTATAAATCTTTGGAAGCCCACATTCAGTTTACCAATGGTTGGGTACATGACCTGGAGATGTATAAGCCTGTCAACGGTGAAAACACTGTCATTCAAACGAAGGTACTTTCTTTCTTTTACCATATTTATAGGCCTATACGGTATACTAGGCAACATTACGTATGGAATAGATTAACGGTAAAATATTCACATTTGTTTTTTCTGTGCCTAGGTTATGCACTCTCAAAGATTAAACGAACCACCAACCATGGGTGATCGTCGATAACAGTGGAAAGGTGGAGTGTGCACACTGTACATGTATGGCAGGAGTAGCAGAAACATGTACTTGTGTAGGTGCTCTCTTATTTAAAGTGGAGGCTACTGTTCGGATTTGTGGAACAAAAGCGGTCACAGATGTGCTAGCATACTGTGTTTTGCTGAGCAATTTCAGCAAGATAAAAGCTGAAGTGGGATACAGTATTGACTACACCTCATCAGCCAAGCAAAAATAATTCCTTGACCAGCGAATAACTGCACCCTCCATGTCGCCAGGCATAAGGAGTTTTGCCCAAAAAAGGAAAATTCCCCTAGCTAAACCTGAAGAGTTGTGAACACTGTTTGACACACTGCTGCAACATAACAAGGCAGTTGGTTTGTCAGGGATGGAGAACTATTACAAACTGTACAGAGACACAGTCAAGCCCTCTTTAGTACCTGAATATCTCGCAACATCTCTGAAAAGCATAGATTCACATGAACTTTCAGCTGTCCAATTGTACTGTGGGCAATACAGGGATGCTGCAAATGTTAATGACGAGCAGGCAGCAGCTACTGAGATGTGCACAAGACAACAGCACAATTCTTCTGCTTGGTATGCAAGTCGAACTGGAAGAATTACTGCCTCAAACATGCATGCAGTATTTGCCACCAGTATGGACAAGCCAGCCCTGACAGTTATGAATAAGATATGCAACCCACAACACACCGTGTCAACCATACAAACCAGATGGGGTATAGAGCATGAGACTGATGCTCGAAAGACCTACCTTGACACCAGAGCCCCGCATCACACAAACCTAACAGTGGAACAGTGTGGTTCTATAATCAACCCCTACTTCCCAGAAGTTGGAGCCTCTCCTGACAGACTTACAATGTGTGATTGCTGTGGGAAAGGCTGCCTTAAAATTAAGTGTCCCTTCAAATTCAGATCATGTAGCATCCAGCAGGCCATAGAAACAAAGTCCAAAGACTTCTGTATTGAGTTGTCCTGTGGTAAGCTCCAGCTAAAGAAAACACTTGGTTTCTACACACAGACACAGACACAAATGTTTGTCACTGGTTCCAACCACTGTGACCTTGCTGTTTGGACTCTGAATGACTTTGTTGTAGTACGGGTCTTTCCAGACCAGGAGTTCTGGAACCTACGTCTACATAAAGCGCAACAGTTCTTCGAGAATGTTTGCCTTCCAGAGCTTGTAGCCAAATATTACACAAAGAATAAACTATTACTATAGGCAAACCGTTACTAAGCCAGTGGTCCACAACCCTGGTCCGGGGGGGCCGCTGTCCTGCATGTTATAGATGTCTGTCTGCTCCAACACACCTGATTAGAATTAACGGGTTGTTAATATCCTGATAACAACCATTCATTTCAATCAGGTGTGGTGGAGCAGGGAGACATCTATAGCATGCAGGACATTAGCCTTCCAGGGCCAGGGTTGGGGAACACTGCTATAAGCTCACATGTAGAGTTGTGTAGTCTGGCTCTGCCACTGTAAAATATGTATATTGTGTTTATTCTTAACAGCCCTATTGGTTTATAAAGTATTTCTATTTTTTTAATGTTTTGATTAATAAGTTAACCTTTCTTAGATAGGGTTTACATTTGATACTTGAAATATTGGGTTACACATTTTTCAGGTATATAAATATATAAACAAATGGTATACATTATTGTTCATATGTGGTTGATATGTTGTAAGTATAACCGTTTTTTGATGGCACTTTCTAAAAATGTTCACCAAGACATGTTTGCAAAATTGCTGAAAAATTCAGTTCAATTCCAAAAATGTGATTTTGCACTAGCAATTTTTATTAACTCAGTTTCTATAAAATCATATTGTGTCAACAGTAATTAATTTTACAAACATTAATATTTAAAAAAATTATATAAAACATGCACAGGTATTTACAAGTACAAAATACTTAATATACATATTTATGTATATTAACTATGTGAAACTTAACATTTACATTTGAAATTTTCATCTGGTTTTACAACTACACTGGGACACATGTTAAGAAGTATACAAGAAACATTGACTATCTCCTCCCCCTCACATGGCAGTAACAAACTAATTGGTATTCTCTTATGTAACATTGTGTACTTGTTGCCCACACTACCAATCACCCTTTCAACATGAATCCTCAGGTGTGCAATCGCTCGTGTGGTTTCAATATCATTGTCACGGTTCACGACCGGGCCCGCGCTGGACAGCGCCGACGGGTGGATCAGCACTGGACAGCGCCCCTGGATCGTCCTCGGCGCCGTACTGACTCCCCACGCAGGAACGCGCCCTG
>JAODTR010094723.1:3304-13679 GCA_025399935.1 Amblyopsis rosae | reverse complement strand
CCCCCGCGACCCGACTCTGGATAAGCGGATGAGGATGGATGGATGGATGGATGGATGGATGGATGGATGGATGGACATTATCAGGGGCTTTTAAAAGTTGCTTACATGATAGTAACATAAACAACCATGCTAAAATGGCTAAAACACTACTGACAAAGATGTCTTGCCATAATAAGGAAGACTGAGCTGAAAAAGGTCAGCCATTTGTCCTGCTTGTTTTGAGAATTTGGGGGAAGCACACACTAATGCACACGACTCCCATGAGACTCTCAATACTGTCATGTACTCTCTAAGTGAGTGTGGCGAGGTGACCCTTGATTGTAGGCAATATCAGTCTGCCTCCCAGTGGCCAGTGCATGAAATAACAACCCTAACCCTACCAATAAAAGTATGCTAAAAATCCCGTTGCAGACCATGGATAATTTTTGTGTCGGTGTTATTTGCCTTTGTTGCTTCAAATATGTTACGTATAATTTACAATTGTTTAGGCTACATTAAACTAAATTGTCAGCAAATACAGCGCTTCACATGCACCATCAACCCATTGCGCGCACACACACACAGAGAGAGAGAGAGAGAGAGAGAGAGAGAGAGAGAGAGAGAGAGAGAGAGAGAGAGAGAGACTCAAATAATTACTGGTCAAAACAAAGGTTTTCTTGTTACACTTGCTGTCGGCTTCTGCCTTTTTCCTTCCAGGCTTAGCCATGAAGCCTGCTGTCTGACTTGCGCACACATGGTGATCTGAAGCGCGTGTTCCTCTTCTGCGCTGTGACATTCGTGGGTTAATAGAACGGTGGGCTATGGTTCTATGAAGGCTACTGGAATGAATAACTCATTTTCCACTCGCATGAAAAGATTATTACACGAGCTTGAGCTGGCTGGTGGAGATAACCTGTGTTTTCCAATCAGTTACATCTCAGAACGAAATCGCCCGGAACACAGTCTTCCTGTACACTTGTGGTAAGTGATTGACATAAACAAATCATAGTTTTGTCCTCCACTTAACTCCTTAACCTTTTTCATTCTAACTACAGTAAACATGATCTATTAACTGATGGATGTGGAACCTGTTTTAAAGCAACATAACGTGTGTTGATCATACTATTTAAATGGTTTAAATAACATGTCTCATTGGCTGGATTAAGATCTACTTTTATTGTTGTTAACATGAAATACATGTATTAGTTTGAAGGTAAAATATCGTTAATTAAATGGAGAATATTATGGGATGCCCATAGTTATATTAGTATACGTTCTACAGGCTATAGGTTGGATTACCTGTTTGTAGTATGGCATCGTAATCCATTGAGGAGTATAGTAATTAAAGTTAATTAATTTGTATTGCTTGAACAGCCGTTGTTTCCATTGTTTACCATTATTGCTGCACAGCTTTGTTGTAAATCATAACCAGCTGCATATCTATAAGCCTACAAATACCATTTGAAATAAATAGTTATCAGAAAAAAATACAAGTCTTCTCCATTTCCACTGAAATGGAAAGATTGTAACGCAAACCAGTTGATTGAAGGTGTTGTTTTCAAATATGTCTGTTAAAAATGCATGCATGTTGTTCACACTAAATCATGGGATTAAGATACATTTAGCAATTGTGACTGTTCCTAAAAAAAAAGTTTACTGTAAATGGTTTATATATTTGAATAGGGCCAATCTTGACCAATAAAAACAATTTGCATTAAACCTGCACTAAACTGTTTTCATGAAGATATGCATCCATTAATAAAGTACAAACTACCAACTAATCCATCCATCCACAATTAAATGGAAGGGTTTGGTTACTAGAAGAATCCTACCTCAGTTTAAAAGCCTTTAATCACATCAAGCAATGTCAGCAGTCAAGACATGGCACGTGCAACACATATGTACAATGGCCGACAGTTACTGAGGATTTATTCCTAAAAGTTCAGATGACAATTATAAAATGTATCAAGTAGTGTACTGCAATGTTCTGTCTTGGCTGAAGAGCAACTAATCAATATTCAGGGTCTGAATGGATCCTTGAATATGTCTTAGTTCACTTGCACCCCCATAACATGCGTTTTTGGCCATGACATAATATTTTGTCTTATCACACTCATGGAAGTCTAATATGTATGCTAAACTAGTAAATGTAAGTGTTGAATGTACATTGTATAGTGACAGAACAGTCAGGGTATCTTAGAAGGCTTTCTGAATCTATCTAAATGAGAAATCATAATTTTTATATTGTCTTTTTGTTGTATAATAATATATATTTCACCTATAATGTATGTGTCAAATGTAATTATTGCTTAAACTCAATGGATTTGTCACAGTGATTTGTGGCTCAGGTCTGTGACATTATGTTTGTGAGTAGTCTGCTGCATGCATGTCACGTGTGGGGGGGGAGCTTTTAGATGTTTGGAATGAGTGGGGCGATTGTGTATATCTGTGCAAGGCTCTCTCTGCCGTATTTTTTGTGACAAGCATGAGAAGTGGGTCACATGCTTGAAATACCTACTGTATTTGCAGAGTTGCGTGTCACCAGGGCCAAGACGTTGCATCACAGCGTCTGGTCAAGGAGACACAAAGGCCGTCGCTGGAGGATGGAGGTGGGAGCTGAACCAAGCTCTGCAGAAGAGAACGGGCGGCCACACGCCACGCCCAGGGAACAACGGCCGACATCGTGCTCGGGGCTGAAGGTTTGCCAATGGCCCCTCTGTAAATGTGACTCCACTCTCAAAGCAGCTGCTTCTGTTGATATATATGTTTATAATCCTAGAACTAAGTCATTTTGACATTTTTTACATTTTAGGAAGGACAACATTTTATCATAGTGCCTTCTCAGCCTGTGTGCCGTTGTCTATTGTATCGGGATATCTTGGTAGAAGACTGGTGCTGTGGCATATGATGTACTGGCTCTACAGTACCTGGTGGATCAAATAAGAATAAGAATAACACCATATGTACAGGGTTGAGCCGATAACTAGAGCAACACAGGCTCATCAGAATCCATTTGATTCTATCTATATTTTGATCACCTCTTGGGGTTACTGCTGTCCAAATGAAATCTAGGCAGCCATTTTTCCTTTTCTCGCTGTCCGAACATCCAGAGGTTTCCTCCTCAGACATCTTGTATGTGGCTCTGCAGAGGAAAGGTCGGAAAGACTCGATAAAAGGTGTGAGTGTCCAGGGGCATGCTAGGTTGGCATCACGTGTGGTGTGTTGACCATGCGTCAAAAGGAGTGGAGGTCTAGGCTATTGTGGTGCCTCTTTATTCATTACTTTATTCATTACTCTGTGAATATCCTGCACCTGGCGTGTTCAGCTCTGGTCACTGCTTTGGAAACAGTTGCTTTGAGGACTGCAGCATCTCATTGTGCCATGACTGTTATTGTACCGTAACAGTATTATGTGTATCCATTCATCCATCCACCTATTTGCTTCCTTCATCCCATTTTCCTTCCAGTCCTTTTCTCTAATCCCCAAACTACTGTTCCTGCCATGTTGTTGCATATTAATGGGAATTGTGGGACCATTTCAGAAGTAGGTTGATAGGGGTGTGCATGCGGTTGCAACTGCAACCAACGTTCTTCGTTTGCCTCCCTCTTTTTTAATTAGATTAATTAGGTAAATCACTGGTTTCTGTTATCCAAGCAAGATCAACATTTCATGCATTTCACAGTTTCATTATGAAATGGTCTTTTGGTAATTACATGGTGATTATGTGTCTGTGTGTCTGTGTGTCTGTCTGTCTGTCTGTTTGTCTGTCTTTCTTTCTAAGTGTGTATGTACTGTACTCTATGTGCATACACTGGATGCACATTATAAGCTACACAGTCTAATGACACAATATAATACAACTTGTAAAGTCTCTGGTTCAAAACAACAGACACACGACTTGATGTCAACTGGCAGTTGGTCAAGGATGAATTGATTGGATTTTTATTACATTTTCATGGTGACACTAAACATAATGCTATCAGACTTGCAAAGATGGTTCTCCAGATCAAAATTAAAGGTTATTCGCATGTATATTACGGGTGGGAACTGGGAATCACCAGAGGCCCCACGATACAATATATTATCACGATACTTATGCCACTATATGATATTATTGCGATTTTAAACATATTGCGATATTCTGCGATATCTTGCAATTTATTACTTTTCCCCATTTCAAATGATGTCCCTAAAGGGAAACTTTGTCAACATCGGTTTGTTAATATGACAAAAATTGCATTGCTGCAAAAAGTGATTGCCAAGCCGACTAACTGACATGAACATGTCATTAATATTGCATACACCAAGTTAAATTCTCATGTGCAATTTATAAAATGAAATTGCGATATGGCGTCCGTCTATCGATACAGTATATCCATGGGAATTATCGCGATACTGTGGTGTATCGATATTTTCCCCCACCCATAATGTAGTCTGTAACTCCAACAACATGGCTTCTGTAGACCAGTAAATATCCAAGTTGTCTGACAAGTAAATCAGTCTGATGTAAACTGCTAGGATTAACTATAAGCAAGCACATCCAAACTGGCCTCTACTATTATATTTTAAATATAGCATACACGCTCACGGATATTAATCAAATATAATATTGTTCATTGCAGGAGAGTCATTTTAAGAATGTCTCATTATTTGTTTGTCCCTCTGCTTGCCCCCCCCCTACTGTTTCCAGATGTTTCTGGTGGCGTTGTCCTTTGCCTATTTTGCCAAGGCTTTGTCAGGGAGCTACATGAAGAGCACAATAACCCAGCTGGAGAGACGCTTTGACATCCCCAGCTACCTAATAGGTGTCATTGACGGGAGCTTTGAGGTCGGTGAGTAAGCCCTGCTACTCTCCCACTCTGCCTGGTGCATTTGTGTCATGGGCCCTCATTGCTTCCCTCCGTCAAAGGGAAATGTGAATGGGTTACGGAATAAAGGCGCCTCGCATTAGCCTCACAAGAAGATGCTTGTGCTGGTGTGTGTGCGTGTGTGTGCGTGCGCACGTGCGTGCGTGTTGGTTTGGGTACACAGAATATAAACTAATATATCTGTTTTCCTGTCACTTCAGCTTCCCTCCTCTTTCAAGGCACACAGTGTTGGCTAATTAAACTACCCACATCTTAATAAGATGTACTTAAGGGTTAACTGGAAGTTAACGTGCATTGTTTTGTGTCAGCGCACAAACAGTTCACACTTAACAAAGAAACTTTAAAGGGAGAATATGATCATTTCACAGTATTATCCTTTTTTCTTTCTTTCTTTTTATTCATTTCAGTTTTATTTGTAGTGACTGTAATGCTGGAAAAGTCACATCTGTAGTTTTAATACCAGTAAAGGCTTGTTTTTCTCAAATATTGCATTCATCACATCCAGGGAGTATCTCAAAAAGAGAGCATTTAAAATTAGCTGTTTAGTATGTCATCAGGACTAATGCATTGTGGGTAAACTATGGCAAACACTGCTTTGGGTGTGTACAGTGATGTAGGTTTCATATGCAGAACGGATTTTAAGACACGTGGTGCAGATGACCACCCGCTCCCCTAAACTCAGCTGCAGCTGATCGCACGTGGCCCTGGCAACAGTCAGTTTCCATAGGGCAGTTGCTAGGGTAACACAGGAGGAGAGAGATTCATAAAGACATGAATAAGAAATGAGCATTAGAGATCAGAGTGGAGAAAGCTGTTAACAAATGCCGTTTTTTTCTTCATGCAAAGGCTCATGGGTAATACCGTTGTCTAGGAAAATCATGGATATGCATGGTACACATACAGTAGACTATAAATAAATGGACAAGCCCACCGTGATTCACCCATAGGTTCATTTTTGCTGCAAAGTCTATCTATAGGGGTTGACTCCCTTTTGCAGATGGCCTCTAGTGGCTATTTGCGGAACTGCAGATGTTGACACTTGCGCTTTAGTTTGGAGTCATTCCTCGGAGATTCTTGCTTGGTTATACACATTGTTTTCTTTCTTTCTTTCTTTCTTTCTATTTGTTCTTCTCTCATAAAATAGTAAAATTCTCCAGAGGAAATGTTAATTATTTTTATTTTTTTTGCCCTTGCAGACAAGCCTTGTTAAATGCAGGGTTATTTTCTAGAATGCTTGCTAACTTCTAGTGCAAATCAAAACAATATCCCTCTGCAGCGCAGCCCCACACATTGAAACAAATTGTGAAGCATAGCATATAGTACTATAACTTTGTTGTTGTGAGCAGTGTTCGCCACTGTTTTTGTGTTCCTATTTACGGAGTCAGGCCTGTGTAGAATTATCTGGTTATTTTCTCAACATGCACAGAGAACGATAAGATAGCGGAGATATTTGGTAAATTTTACATAAAGTATATTAGCTTACAATTAGCTTACAGTAGCTGACCAAAGCTCACTGTGAGTGGCTTTGGATATACAATCGAATCGTCATAATCACCAATGAAAGCTCATAAATCAAGAAACCACTAAACTTTGACGTTTATGTCTGAATTATGACCTTTTTGCCATGCTACAGTATCTGAGTAACAGCCATGGGTCAAATCGAGTTCTAAATCCTCAATTTTCTCTGCTACAGGTAACCTCCTTGTAATCGCATTCGTCAGTTATTTTGGAGCAAAGCTTCACCGGCCAAAGGTCATCGCCATAGGCTGTGCGCTCATGTCCATCGGAACCTTCATCATTGCTCTGCCGCACTTCATCATTGGACGGTGAGGAAAAGCAGCAGACTCATATTTCATAATTGAAACATATAGTAATAGTAGTAGCAGACAGTTGTTTGTAATAATACAGTTTTATTACAGTAATGCCAATATCCAATATACTGTAATATACTGTAATATACTAGTGCATTGTTTGGTGGTGTTATATTACAATTGTATTACTTCATCCTTGCAATAGAATAACTGCATTTCCCCAACAGGGATTAATAATGTACAATAATCTTCCATTCCACAATTAGAATTGAAGAGAAGTTAAGTTTATTTTATTTAGTTTAGCTTGTGCTACTGTACATTAAATGATACGTGCTCTCCCTTCCTACTGATCTACTGTGTTTTGCAGCTATGAGTTTGAGACATCCGTGCAATGGGTAGTTAACTCAACCAGAAACGTCTCTCCGTGCACAGTGGGGTCACCGGCGGCCACCCAGAGCAGCGAGGTGCCTGACATGCATAGTACAGGTGCCGTTGCACATGCATTACATAACATGCACCACCGCATGTACACAGACTTGCTGCCCCTTGCCAACAATATCAGTCTGGAAACATCTACAGCCTTTTGGGTTAGACCCAAGGCTCCATTTGAACTCTTGATTACTGTATGCACCAATCCGAACTAACCTAACCACTCATGGTTCTATAACCGGGTATAACAGGGCAGTTCGTGAATCCAGAGAACCCATCCTGATGCAGAGATAGTATTCACACATCCATAGTAAAAATTTGAAATCGTAAATTTTTGTCTTTGATACTTTTCTAGCACAAACACAAGTCAACAACTACAGCTGCTTGAATCTGCCGCTACAAATCTCAAATGCTGTTTATTCAATCACAAATGACAAATTCCCGTGCTCCTCAATTCTGCACCAAATGTTATGATACATGTGAAGCAAAAGGGATTTGTGTATCTGTAACATGTGATGTGTACCTGACTGTAGCATACAGTAGATCTGTAGGCTGTAACCAGGGTCAGGCACTGTTCAGAACCCCTTTGGTCAATCAAATGAGGTCATTTGACTCTTCCCCCGCACCCTGATTAGCTATTATCTTCGTCACGTATAATCAAGATAGAGTGTGATAGGCTGTGAGAAAACAGTACACAAATCGGCTGCACCACGTGCATGTGAGAAATATGCTGCAAAAGTGCCTTGTGTACTAGTAGTTATTGGCTTCTGTTAAGATGTGTACACCTGCAATGGAGAATTTGAGAAGGTGTAACTGTTGTCTTGTTCTTGTCTGAGTTTTAAAATACTTTTACCATGTGTCTCTGTGACTTCAAATGTACTAATACAAATGTGTGACTACATTCTACAACTACAAATTCACTGTCACCGATGCTCTGATGCTTTGCACCAAAAATACCTTCATAAACGGCATGTATCTAATCACAAGCACCTACACAGAAACCCAATACGGGTGTGTGTTTTAACCTGGCCACACCCCTTCCCACCCGTCCCCCCCAGGTTGCGAAGGAGAGTCAAACTTGTCAATGTGGATCTACGTGCTTCTGGGGAACGTCCTGCGGGGCATCGGAGAAACTCCCGTTCAGCCTCTGGGGATCTCGTACATCGACGACTTCACTAGCGAGGAGAATGCTGCTCTTTACGTCGGTAAGAGTTGAGACCTGAGTGTGTACTCAGCTATAATCTTGCCTACGGAGACTACAGGTCGGTGTGTACGCCAGAAACGTTTGAGATATTTCACTTCTCAATGCATATAGTTTGCTTTATATATCCAAACTAGACCTTGTTGTCGTACAATAATGCAGCATGTTCCTAGTCACACTCTATTTACACACACATTTGTCCATAAATAGTCTAGTTACTCCTCTAAATAGAAATTACAATACCTTAATGCAGTGTTTCCCAACCCTGGTCCTCGGGGAACACCGTCCTGCATGTTTTAGATGTTCCCCTGCTCCAACACAGCTGATTCAAATTAATGGCTCGTTAGAATCACACTGCCTTAATGTATATGAGGAACAACTTCACCTACGTATTCACAGCAACATTTATGATCTTTGATTATAAATAGTCAACCAACTGCCCTAAATTACCACTGATATTTTGACATGGTAAAATTAGAGTGGAAAACAAAGCGACTTGGTGGTATGAGACCAGTGTTGAGTGTTGAATGTCTTCAGCTCAGTGTAGAGACTATATGTAATTAATATAGCCATTATATTCATTGCCACTTGTGTCAACCTTTAATTTCTGCCTCGACAATGTACAGTATGCATGGCTCAGAGGTTCGAAGAGCTACTGTAAAGTTCAATACCTGTGTTAGCTTGTAAGTACATTGTGTTGTTTGCATTTTGGCTCCCCTTTTCACAAACAAAAACAAAAAATGACATAAGATCACTGCCTCCTCTGTCAATTATATAATGCTGTTTTTGTCGCAACCAAATGTGTTTATCTGTTTGTGTTTCAGGCTGTGTGCAGACCATTTCAGTTGTTGGCCCTGTGTTTGGTTACCTGTTGGGCTCTCTGTGTGCCAAGATCTACGTGGACATTGGCTTTGTAAACATGGGTGAGATATCATACCAGGAAAGACAGATGTCTAGGTATGAAAAGTCTAGACCTTTATGGAAATGGAGTGTCTAGACAGCTCTGCATCAATACACTTTCCATGGTTATTGGTTAATATTAATGAAATTATTGGATTTTATAATAATATAAAATAATATAATAATACTGTATAACATTAGAAAGAGAGCGATAGTTGTTTGGATAAAGCAGACAGCTAGATGAGGAGTGTTAAGCTTGTGCAAAGCTAGAATTGACGGAAAAATCAGGGAAACAGTATGCAGTCAATACAAACCATAACACCATATCTCAGTCCAAACCAGAGCCAACTTGGCGGTTTGCCCGTTCCTTTCAAACGTATTAAATATAGATGCTGTCGCTGTCACCTGAAATAGTGTTTAGGCTTGATAGATCACATTGCGTGTAGTAATGTATTTGCATGTTCCCCTCCTCCCATTATATGTTACATTAACATTGAAATGCCCCACGTTTCATATTTATTAATGCAAACTATGAAATGAACAATAAGTGCTATCTTTGCACTTCTGAATCCTCCATGCACACCGTTAATAGACCAGCTTACGTGTTATTTGAAAGTGATATCAAGTTTGCACACGTTTATACTCACGCAAACCTTTATTAAATCTGGCCCCTTCACAGCATACACCCCAACAGTCACATCATTTGTTGCTATTGTTTTATTAGCGTTAACCCCTTATCCATACCCTTCTCAGACACCATCACAATCACTCCAGAAGATGCTCGCTGGGTGGGCGCCTGGTGGCTGGGCTACATTATAGCGGGTGTCATCACCCTGCTGGCTGCTATACCCTTCTGGTTCCTTCCCCGCTCGCTGGCCACAGCCGAGGCCCGGGGCCCAGCAACATGCTCGGCGGAGCGCCCACGCTTCATCAAAGGCTTCCCTGTTCTGGAGCCTGTGAGCTTCCTGGAAATGGCCAAAGGTATCACGGCTGCATGTGAGACTACAGCCACGTCAGTAACAGACTAGGCACAAAATGTCCGCTGTGTCTGCAGCTACAGTGAGACTAGAGCCATGTCAGTAACGGACTAGGCACAACAGCAGCTACAAGGAGACTAGAGCCATGTCAGTAACAGACTAGGCACAACAGCAGCTCCAGTGAGACTAGAGCCATGTCAGTAACAGACT
>JAODTR010094712.1:0-13680 GCA_025399935.1 Amblyopsis rosae | reverse complement strand
CGACAATCGGCCGAACCCTCCTCTCCAGCACCTTGGAGTAGACTTTACCAGGGAGGCTGAGTAGTGTGATGCCTCTGCAATTGGCACACACTCTCTGGTCCCCCTTTTTGAAGAGGGGAACCACCACCCCAGTCTGCCACTCCTTTGGTACTGTCCCCGACCTCCACGCGATGTTAAAGAGGCGTGTCATCCAAGATCGTTCTACCACCGTTTTGAAACACACTTCACTTCAACGTCATCTCACTAACCAACGCTGATTGGGCTGTGTGAATGCTAATGTGATCAGGGTTTCCAGACTAATCTCAGCAAAATATATTGAGCTGAGAGCATAGTCGGGTGGAGCCAGGCTATTTTAATTTAGCCTATTTATGATAGCCTTATAGCATAATGTTTAAACCCTAAGCTACTACACAATTATTTCTTGATTTCAAATAATAAATAACGATGCGTATCATGAGCAAAGAGTGGAGGGGAAGGGATCAAGTATTCATATAGCCTAGTTATTTGTGATTTTCTATATCTTTCCAATCGTGGTGAAATTACAACTGTATAAAAAGATGTTGAGGGGTAACAATACAAATTAATAAAGATCCTACAAGATGTTAAGATAAAAAAAGGTATTTCCTAGCAACAACTGACTTTTTGTTACTTTGTAAAACTCCATGCAAAATTGTAGCCACAAACTAGTTATTTTGCCTACAGGTTTAACTGGCTGAGTGGCCAGTGGAAATGTTTATATTTGTCTACCCCTGGTTATCAGGCTTCTGCAAAGATTTATAACTGCCCATTAAGTCAGGTGTGAGCAGGGAGACATAACATGCAGAGCAGTGGTACTCCAGAACCAGGATAGGGGAAACTGCTTTATCCATGTCTGTATTTCCAATTGTACAAATTAATTGTATAAGGAATTTACAGTTTCAGTCTTATTAGTTTTTAAGATCCATGTTGGGAATTCAGTATCTGACCCTTTTATCAATCCTCGGCTCACAGTACAAGGTGTTCCCTAAAACCAATTTTCCCTTTTCCTCTTCAGGTTGTCATCACCAGGTTAAAGTTGGACAAGGACCGCAAGAAGATCTTGGAGCGTAAGGCCAAGTCTCGTGCTGATGGAAAGGAGAAGGGAAAATATAAAGAGGAGACCATTGAGAAGATGCAGGAGTGAAATTGATCTTTGCTATCAATAAACTTGTATAAATGGATTTCACTTGTCTGTCATGTTTTTCTGTCACATTTTTGCAAGTAAAGCAATTTGTCCTAGTTTATTTATGTCTAATTTAACTTAAATTAGGCTTTGTAATCAAATCACACACGTAAAGCACCAAATTATGACAATGTAGATCTTATGTGTTACACTTCTTACTATTCTGAATTTGTCTAAAGATTTACTTAAGAACGGGCCAATATATAGGGTAGATTGCTAGACACATTGTGTTAAACCAAAATATAATAGCAATTACATACTTTGCATTTACTAACAACTAGCAAACATGGAAAAACAATTAGTTACTGAATGTGTTAAAAGCTGCAATATGACAACATAGAACACACAGCGTATGATATAAAGTTTTGTAATATTTATCCACATTGCTGTTCTCAAATTAATGTCGAAATATCTGAAAATGAAATCAATCCTTTCTTTGCCCTAATTGTGAAACGGTGGGCTGTTTATACAAAAAACCCATACCCGGTCTTCCAAAATGCCACCTAGTGGTTGGCGTTATAAGAAGACGTGATATTTGTTCCTCCCACTGCTTGATGTGTGGTCATGTGATACGTTTGCTTTTCATAGTGTGTCAGTCGAGTTGATACGAGTTTCAAAGTTTTGAATAGTTTATTCTCTCTTGTGGCTTTAAATAAACGAAGGAATAATGTTGCAACATAGTTTTGTGATTTCGATCATTGTTATGTCCGTATTCTGGGCGTTTGTTGGAGGGGTTGTGCCATGGTTTATCCCTAAAGGACCAAACAGAGGGTGAGTTTTTGTTGGATAGCTATCGTACTAGCTTCGCAGTTCAAGATTTCTATCGCATTAGCTTTTTCTATAACCTAATGTCTACGGGGAATTTATTTATTTATATATATAACCGCGTTACTTTTTAACATTCTTAACGTCATCGATCATCTTTTTCTGGTGTTCTTTACACTTTAAGTAGACTACCGTACGATAAAAGCGTACCTTACATTACCGGTACATTTTACAAGATTGGCCAATTTGACCTTGTACATTCACAAAAGTTTGGCCACGGTCATTTTTCGTTTTATTTTATATTCGTTGTTAGATTCTTGCCTTTCACATTGCGGACCTATAGTCCATATTGGCTAAATAAAATAGCCTAGATACTTTATAGTATGGAAAATAAGTCACTAGCCTACTTCCCCTTGTTAGTCATCTGCCCATGGAATCGTTCATGCTTTTCTGACATTACATACATATTTTTAATGAGCCAATTAAGTTATATTGTAACTCTCTTTGTGTCACAGGGTAATCATTACTATGCTGGTGTTAACTGCAATTTGCTGTTACCTATTGTAAGTATTGAAAATCCTTGCAAATCATACCTTTCCTGAATACGAATGGGTATTTTGTCTGGTAGGCTATAGCCAAGTTAGACTAAGTATCAACGTGTCAGATTGCGCCAGTATTTTTACAGTGTAGGCTAATATACTTGTGTACACAACATAGGCCTAATGCAGGGTAAACCTAGATAGCAAGGTGTTAAAATACATATTTTGAGTAATGGACATGGGAGACTGTAATCCACACAGTAGAGTGGATTTCCTGTTTGGCAGCTCACCCTGCTGTCTTCATACTAGCTAATTGGCTAGGCTTACTGGGTATATGCATAATAGCGATCAGTATTTACCTAAGGTGCATGAGAAAGCATGTGTTGCTGTCAGAAATGTTTGTTATGATTGCGCCTGTTTTTATTGAGCGTGCTATGCTGGTTTACATTGTCCTGTCAATTGTTAAATTATTTAGGCTTTAATTGTGCAGAATCAAGTTACATTTTGCAGGGGCAACAGAGGGCAGTAGAGAACAGGCATCATGCATTTGTCAGTATACCCTGAACTTTTTACCTGCGTGTTTGTGTGTGTATTTGCTTTAGTTGGCTGATAGCTATTCTGGCCCAGCTAAACCCTCTATTTGGACCATCCCTGACCAATGACACCATCTGGTTCTTGCGTTACCACTGGGACTAATCTACTGTCCCAGTGCTACAGAACTAGCAAGTAGTTTATTTTATATAAAAAAAAATCTAAGTGCATTAATAATAGTAATTTAAATGGTTGAATTTATTGTGATGTAAATCATTTTGGCAGGGGTCGACAGGAGTGACAGCTGCATACCAATGGAGATGCTTCCTTTTCACTCCACTGAGAGAATTCCTTGTGTATGTGCCTAAATCAGATGTTTGTGTTGTGATTGTGAAGAGATGGGCACAAGTATTCCTTACTTGATAATATCTGAGAATTTGTTGAATAGGATTTGTTAAAATAACATATTGCCTTGTTTTGCTCTCTCTGTATGTATTTGTTGATGTTGATTTTATTTTAAATATGAACTGTTTTATAAGTGGTGTTTTTGGTGTTGTCAATTTTTGTTTATTTGTTAATGATGTACAAAATGTCATAAAGTGTTTAATGCATAAGACCATGTTCAAAGTGGTGCAGTTGACCAAACTGATGATGTTCCATTTTTTGCACACAATAATTTATCATATTCTTAAAATAGGCCTCTGACACTTTGACATAATTTTCCCATGCACATGTTTTGTGATTGATTGGAGTATCACACAGGCATAGGCCTACAATACAAATGTGGCATGCACATGCAAAATGAACAACTGTATCTAGACTAACTTGTCTTATGTTAAGTAACAATTTAGACATTAAGATAATGTTGATTGAGATAAGATCTATGGGTAGGACAATATAAGGCTGTATGTATATTTATCTTTATAGGGGGTGGGGGACTTTTTAGAATTGGCCTATATTTTCACCTAAACCCTACTTTATTTGAAAGACAATCAGTCCACTTGTGTCTGGCGGCCTGTTCACATTTAGGGTCTGGCACAATATTGTTTGTAGCCTGGTGTAGTAGGTCTACAGTAGACTACATACGTTCACACCTATCTGACACAAAAACCATAGAAAACAAAAAGGCAAAATTGAAAAAATACCGGCTTTTGCTTGCCGTAGTTACTGTTAGGCTACTCTTACTTGCTAGCAAACATGGCGTCGACAGTTGGGCACGTACGAATATGCGGACAAGAAATTATTAAATATGACCTGGAAATTAAATCACTTATCCAGGTGTGCGTGATAGCGATTAGCGACACATTATTTATTTTCCTTTATTTTCCACTGTCATTCCGAGGCATAATCGTGCCATGTCTGTATATTTGATCGCATGTTATTTTCTTCGTTCTGTTTCCTCCTCGTTACAGTATGTTCCCAAGTTATTAACGGTGGGGTTTGCAAGGACAACAAGCAATTTAACTTAAGTGATTCTCATACAGTAGTCTATATTAATGTTTCATTATGATCCTTTGTTCCCAAGTTATTAACGGTGGGATTTGCAAGGACAGCAAGCAAATTAACTTTAGTGATTCTCACCCAGTTGTCTACATTAATGTTTCATTGTTGTATCACCAATATGTCAATGAATGTACAGGACCTCAATGTAAATGGCAGGAACTGAATTCAAAGTTAAAAGAGAGGTTCCATAAACTCAGATTGCTGATTCAGGTAGGATAATCTCTGAATCAGATTGATTTATATTCGTTTGCACCATCATGTACCACGCCAGCCAAAGACAAGACTGTCAAATTGTAGCCAAAATGGTAACTCACAGGATTTGGAGCAAATGGGATTGGAGCAGGACAAAGAGTAAGACAAAATGTTACTGCTTAGCCAGGAAGAGGGGCATCGAAAACAAATTGTCAGGTAGGCCTAATATAATTATTGTTTAAAAAACATAGCCTACCTTTATTTATAAATTTAATTGACACGATACGGAAATGTGTGAACTATCCCACTGCCGCTTTACCATACATGTAGTCTAAAGAAGGGGCTGGGTACCGATAGGTTACTTTTTAAATGTAATAATTTACAGTTACTCGTTACCAGACTAAAATTATAACCAGTAACGTAATTTTTGGATTACCTAATTTTTGTAACATCATCTGATTACTTTTACTTCACACTTCACACCTAAACATTGTTATTTGAAATGCGATCCAAAACAATCTACTGTTTGGCACGCCAAATCTTTCTGTTTTTGCTCAGGGGATCAGATTAAAATAGGACTTAATTTCAATTATTGATTGATGTTAATAAGAGAGCAAATTGTTCTATGAATTTTTCTAAGCAAACCTCCCTTTTATATTTGAAAGTAGTCTTGGAAGTAATCATTTTATTTAAGAAATACTTGTAATCTGTTTGCGCTTGCATTTTAGCTGGTAACTGTAATGGATTACAATTACAGTTTCTTGCGATCAGTTACATGAAATCGGTTACTTTTTAAAAATGTGAATAATAGTCCTAGGCGGCCTATGTGATTAATGCAGTATGATCATGTTTATTTGTAAAACAGTGTGTTATGCTTTTACAGTAACCAACCCGCTTGGAGGAAAGCCAATCTGGCCAGCAAACTGTCTATTGACAACCTGGAAAAGGAAGCACTTTATGTTGGAGGAAATAGTGCTTTGAGACAAAGGTGTGTGCTGGCAAGTTAGCCCATATTGCAGAAAGAGACGGGGTGAGGGCTCTTGAATTAACCACTATCACTTAGTTGTATTAGGTGTATTTTGCAATCGTTCTATAGTATGTAGGACTTTGCAGTCTGAAAATGTAACCATAGGTTGTAGCCATGGCATCCTCTAATATCAATTGTTTTCATATATGAATGTATTTTACAATTTACAAAATGTAATTTCTCCATTTTTCTTTTTGCCAGTACCTATGCTAAATAATAGCCAAAAATCCAAAACGTTAAATATATGAGAGAGAGAGAGATCTATTTATCTATCTATCAATTAATAATTAACTATAGAAATGCTTTATTTTGACCAATTAATCATGCCTGTCTTGTGTATATGCAAGATGCACTATTCTAATTTGTTACCAATAAATTAACTTGCAAAATCTTATATTGTTGTTCTCCTGGATATATTTATTGGTGTTTAACAAACCTTGAATCAGGAAGGTGACCAAAGAGTGCCTTGCTCAGACGTCTAGTGACATCACAGAAAACCTTATGAGCATTAGTCGCACGATGGCACAACAAGTCACGCAGAGTAAGGAAACCATGACTTCACTAGGTGGGTTTTATCTAAGCAGCACTCAAAAGAGCTAATTATATTTGAATGTTATCAGCTTATGCTTTTAATTTAAGACCATGAAGAACACATTTCTCACCATCTGTTTTTGTTGCTGCCGTTTGAAGCTACCTCCTCCAGAACCGACAATTTCAGGGCTATGACGGGGACCATTCAGATGGGAAGCAAACTAATCACAAAGTACAACCGCAGGGAAGACACTGACAAACTGCTCATCTTCTTGGCTCTGGCCCTCTTTGTTTCCACGGTTCTCTACATACTAAAGAAGAGGCTTTTCCCATTCCTGTAGTCCTGGTATGCCCTGGACGCTTCTCTCTAAAATCCATGTAAAATAGATTAGGATCTCAACTGTCTGAGGTCACTATAAACTATTTAAGCACGTATGTAAACAGTATATGTACTTGTACTACATTTATTCTGCCCTGTATATGCAAACTGCTTACGGATAAGCTTTGTAAACTAGGGTAAAATAGACCTATACACACAGGTTCAAAATATATTACTGTATATTTGTGGAAATAATTTAAATAATATAGTCAGAAAATTACATGTATTTTTAGATTAAAAAAATGTGAAGTGGTTTTTGGCATTATATTCTGTCTGTATTTCTTTGGGGAAAGTAATGCTGTGCATTGCATTTTTCTAAGTTAGTGTTGGAAGAGATGTAAATACTGGTTATTTCTACCTCATTGCAGGGTCCGCTGTTTTAGGCTTTACTGCCTTTGCTACTTGCTTCAGCATTAATCATGTACACTGATTTAAGTCCCAACTCAAAACATTATTAAATCCAATTTAAGACCACATTGAATTGCAAACCTTTACTTTAATGCAGCTAGTGTTGAAATTATTTGAGAACACATGGTTGTATCATATTGCTGCTATTACTGTAATATTGCATGACCCCCTACACTAACAGTATATGTGTGACCTGTCCTGAGAGTAAAACTCACCAACACAAAAGCACAGGTGTGAGTGGTCTGGATTGTTGGCTTGGTACTGGCTACAAGCAGAGCACGAAAGCTCAGAAAGGCAGTGCCAGTAATCACATTGGCAGCGATAAAGAAGTATGCATCCCTGCCTTTCTTTAGATAAGACCCGGAGAAGTAGATTATTTCGACCCGGTCCCCCTCCATCGAGGGTGGACGGTGAGGGATATTTTTAGGTGTACGTGGCTTTGTTATCTGCCTTTGCCTTTTCAACACCTCAACAAAGCTGGTGCATGGCCAGAGTGGCTACATGACCTTTCTATACTCTTTGCAATTGTCTGACATTGTCATGAAGAAAATATATACATGTGAACTGTTACATCAATATATACCTACAGCATTATCGGTTTAAAAATGTCTTAAGTGTGTGTTGTTGTGAAGCTCATTTTTAGCATACAGAATGAAGAGACCCAAGAGACTCATAAGCATCTCTTACTTATTTAAAGTGGTGGCAATTGGGCATAGTCGATGCCTAGCCTGTTAATATATGTAGCTGCCCTCTTAGAAAAGACCCCTCTCTCTATGTCAAGCAAATTGGACCATTCTTATATTTAACACTCTGATAGTGTCAATTAAGTGGTGAGGTGTGTTTGGGGAAAAGCAGTGCCAAACTTGGATGTAATCAGCAGTTAATGACCTGCTCCAGATAACATTTGTATTTATATGTGGATTAGTTGTAATTGATTATTTAAACTTTAAGATGAGTAAAACACTTACGTCCTGACATAAATTGTTCAATTCTATCTCAGCAATGTAAATATTCTGATTCAGTTGAAGATACCATGATTAAAAAGGGCTTTCTGGGGCAGCATTGTGAAAACATTGCATATATTTTAGGCTTTTGGTGGGCGCAATAATTGATAAATGTACCTAAAATAATAAATGTCGAACAGGCATGAAAATGTTGCCCCTGTCAACGTCCTATAGTCTGAAAAAATGGGTGCGGCCAAGGATTGTAAAATGTAAACTTTAACAACCTTTTAGTCTCATTGCAGATTGAAGAAGGAAGTTTCCTAACCGCCACTTGAACACTTTAACTTGACACTAACCATGCAAGAATTTGAAATGTAGAGGTACCAGAAGGGGTCTCATATAGGCTACTTGAATTAAATCACACAATTCACCTAAGAAGGTATAGGCTTCACTTAACACCAGAGGTATCAAAAGTATACACAAAATCATAATTTAAGTAAAAGTATAGCCTACAGATACTTCTAAGAAAATTTTTTTACTGTTGTAGGAAAAGGCTAACTGTACCCGAGAGGACATAATGTTTAAATAATATAATTAAATATAATCTAAATAATGTTCTTATAACATATCCTAATATGGACCCATGACCCGAAACTTCACATGGTGAGCACAACAGCAGTAAACTGTATGTAGGCTAAGTTTTATTATTTTTTCAATGCTATAGGAACAAACTGTATTCAGTGCCCTACATCTTTCAAATGTCATGGATTATTTTCTCATAGCAGCCACCAAAACTAGCAGAGTCTAACTTCCAGGCCAATTATCACATTTACATACTTTTTTTTAACATAACACTATATGTTTCCATTCCATTATATCAGATAAAATATTACAAATCTCAACATTTTTATATAATTAAGAAAATTGTGACTGCTGATGGTTTCCTATTGCCAGGGATGGATCACTTTTTTGTCTTTTTAAGCCTATTGTGGAAAAATCTTAATGAATTAATGTACCGCCAGGCTACTGTGGAGCTCATGGTTTCCTTACATGAACTGAAAGACCCTTTCTTGTCAGTTTCATATTTTTAGGTACTGTAATTGCACCAATAGGCCATAGTATTTTATTCTGTTTTTGTCCAATATTAGGTTGAAATTGTAATATTGGGAAAGCATTTAATTATTCAAAATAGATACTCTCAATTGTTTTCGAACGCATTAACACTGGATAGCCTGTTTTTAAAATGTAATGAATAGAAAGATAAGTGTGTTGAAATGTAAGGAGTAAAAGTTAAAAGTTGTCAGAAAAATACATTGAGTATTGCACTTAAGTTTTTCCCAGCTCTGTTAAACACACTATTTAGAAAAATAGCCTTATTACGTCGCCAAATGTTAAATATAATTATCTCAGATGAAGATAATATTACAAAATGTTAATATAGGCTAATCAAAATATTGAAATGAATATTAGAATATTAGAAAGGTTAATTGTAACCTGTATGAGCCTATAGAGCTAGGCCTAGGCTATAATTATTCAATGATTCAATACCATAATAAAAGTGACAATTGGGTAATAATTTCGTAACTAAACCACTTTGTTTTAAAACGAGGCTATTCGTTGCATTGTAGTCATAAATCATTTAACAATCAAGCGTATTGGATAAATGTACTCTACACCTCGATTTGTTTTTTATTTTTAACAAATGACATGGGCCTATTATATTTATAGGTTACATACAGTATTGCCGTGATACATAACTGACAATAGATTAACATGCATCTAACATTATGTTGAAAATTATAACGAAAACAGATTTCAATGAAAAAAGCATAAATAAGTAGTTAATATCAAACTATAGATTATAAAAACAATAAAATACAGCGCGCATAACACAACCTACAGTACATGCATCCAGCGAATAAACCGTTTGTTTTCTAAATAAGGGGATTGTGGACCCTTAATTTACCATGTCCTAATACCATGCAAAGTTGACATGCCATTACTAGAGGTGAATGTGTTTTGGACGTTAAGGTCCCCTACTCCAAAGTTTATGTAATTTCCGTTGTTAGGAGATCCTTGGATACTCTGCATGGTGGGTGTTGGATAATTGCAGGTATAGTTTGTGTTGCAGCTTGGGCTCGGGTAGTTGCTGAAGGCTGGGTAGTTGTATGTAAAATGATTGATGCCCATATTATAGGATGTATTGTAGGAGGTCGTATCTGCCAGGCATGGCTTCCCATCTCTCACCAGTACCGGGACAGAGATGCGTCTGGGCGGGGGTAGACCAACCATCTCCAGGCTCTGGTCTTGCCTTTGACGCTTGCATTTGTACCTTCTATTCTGGAACCAGATCTTGACCTGGGTCGGGGTGAGTTTCAGCACGCCGGCAAGGTGGTCTCTCTCTGGGGCAGAAAGGTATTTCTGCTGTTTGAAGCGCCGCTCCAATTCATACACCTGGGCCTGAGAGAAAAGCACCCGAGGCTTCCTGCGTTTCCGAAGTTTGGGTCTGTCTGAAACCTTTATACCATCAACCACAGCTACAACTGGGGGAGTGAATGCGTCTGGTGTGGTGGAACGACAAAGGGCAAAAAAGGGAGAGAAAGTATAGAGTAAAATGACTAGTCAGTCGTTGAAATCAGGACTCTATTTATTGATTAATTATGCAAGTTATTGTTTGAGTAATGTAACTGCATTAACCATAAACCATATAATCAATTGTCAAATGTTCTATATATTGATATTTTATACTAAATCATGGGATTATTATGTTTTATTTTGTATAGCCCTCCTCTATAAAACTCACCTTTTCTGTGCTTTTCTAAGAAATCTGCCTTCCCTTCCTTGGCTATGTCCATTTCAATATACGATCTCCCGTAAAAGGAAGGGGCAAAAACGTTACTTTTGGCTTTGGGTTCATGGAGATCCTCTCCCAGCAGCGAGGCTGTAGCAAACATATCTCGCAGAGGTTCCTGCTTCAGGCGACCCAACATGCACGAGTTACTCGGCAGGGCGCAGTCCATCCGAGGAGATACTTCCAACGACACCATCTCGTCATGACCCGGTTCCAAGTTTAATATATCCTTTACCGAGAAGGGAGTGGACGTACTGGGGCAAGGATACATCACCAATAACGACAACCTATTATCCTGTCATGTGGAGGAGACAAGAAACGTCTGCGAACGCTCCCCTTCCTCGTTATATTTACTGAGCTCAAGTGAGTTTGTTATAGGCCGCTGTAATGAGAGAAGTCCACTAACGTCTCCTGGCCACCCTTAAGTGACGCGTAGAGATGGAGAAGGGGGATTATTAGCTGTGCCGTGGAGCTAACCAGTAGTGTTCCATTCCTTCCAATGACGTAGAATAAGGTACATTCATATGGGCATACACATTTACTGCAGTTGGCTGGATACGAGGCCAACACGCAAAAGCTGCATGGCATGTTTCTCTAATCGAGTTTCCTTGAATTATCAACGATTATAATCAAATAGTCTATATATTATTTTGTTGATATGCCTAGTTTATAACAATGCAAATTAAATAAATAATCAATCCATGATATTATTTAGGCTATGTAGAAGATCAGAAGGTGTCTCTCTGTGTGTGTGTGTGTGTGTGTGTGTGTGTGTGTGTGTGTGTGTGTGTGTGTGGGTGTGTGTGTGTGTGTGTGTGTGTGTGTGTGTGTGTGTGTGTGTGTGTGTGTGTGTGTGTGTGTGTGTGTGTGTGAGTGTGTGTGTGTGTGTGTGTGTGCGTGTGTGTGTGTGTGTGTGTGTGTGTGTGTGTGTGTGTGTGCACGTGTGTGTCTGTGTGTGTCTGCGTGTGTGTGTGTGTGTGGGTGTGTGTGTGTGTGTGTGTCTGCGTGTGTGTGTGTGTGTGTGTGTGTGTTCGTTTGCAAGAGCGGGTGTGCGCGCACGTGTGTTTTGGGTATCAGGCCGCTTTAATAGGTTAATACGACGGGAAATGGACTAGACAAGCGTCGACGAGGGAAATAGACAACAGGTTGGTCTGCGAACATGGAACCTGAAACCGGGAGCGACACAATGTGCCGTCTGCTTCCAATAGATCCTGGAGCCACTGGCTGTCTTATCAGCACGTGATAACAGATGACAACAAACCAGCCTCCCACCCAAGCTGTGGGTCAGGACTTCAAGTGTCAATGTGACACTTAAATCATTATACCGTACGACTCAGAGATCCATCGCCTAGAGAGTTTAGACGCCACTGCACATCCCATTATTCCAAACAACAATGGAAACTGACAATGAGGCCAACCCATTTGATTTTGGAATATTTCTATATTCGGAAAAATAGTAGAGTGTGAGTGCATATAGGCCTTAGCGTCGGCTTTTATTCAAACCATTGCCAAAATAATGTCTGGGGGAAATAAAAGTTGGTCTAATCACCATAGGCCTATGCTAAAAAGTTCAAATAACCAATGAACTGTATGATAATATAGCAGACTAACTGCGCATTTCCAAGTTTGTCCATGGGTTCGTTGGCACCAAACCCATTATTAATGCCTATGGAGCCAGTCACAGGAGACAGACAGTATTATCGTTTGTATTATCTCCAGCGTTGAGCACAGCCATGGGGTAAATGGGTCCCCTGTCTCCGTCTCAGCGATGGTGTTTATAGTTTTAAAGACTATTTGTGCGCCTTGGGAGCTGATGAATGGTTGTGAAAGCGTTTTCAGGCGCAGTGAGAGTCTGTTGCTGTAATAATTGGTGAAATAAAGTAAACGGATTCAGGAAGCACGGAATGGACAGTGTTTTCTTAGTGATTGATTTCCATTGTGATCGTATATGCGTCGCATGCTTTGTATACGTGTAGGCCTATATGTTATATTGCAGGCATTTAATAATTTCATAAAACCGAAATTATGGCCTATGCCGTGTTAGCATAATCATTATTAAACGTTATTGAACGGATGCGGAAGATTAGACCTTAATTTAGGTTTCTTTTAGGTTCCTGCACAGTAGCTCTGAAAAGTGTAAATTAAACATGACAGGCATTCTAAGCATATGTTCCATGTCCTTAATGCTTTGGGCGGCACCAGTTCCCCGTGGTCCCCTTTGACCTGTCTTTCTCCAGCACATCTCTAACTCAGATAAAGCGATAGATAAGGTTGCTTAAAAACTTCCGCTACATGACCTTAGATATTTTGAGAGTTGGGTGGCGGAATAAGATATTAGGTGTCTACAAGTGTGTGTGTGTGTGTGTGTGTGTGTGTGTGAAACCCAAATTTACATTTTTGTGCCTCAATCCCAGTAATCTAATTACACAATTGTTATGCAACATATTTCAAGAGTTAAAAACAATTGCAATAGCTCGCAATTAATACAGACGTTTTACAAAGTAAGTATTCTTTCTATATATACATTATCCTACACTAACATGTTTTTGTACATGCATGTCCAAATTAAATTAAGATGTTATATCTAATTCAGCGTTGTTAATTATTGTCATAAATACATATAGGCTACATTACAATTAGTTAATAGTTTAAAAAAAAAATCAGAAACCATGTAATTAAGAAAAACAATTAAGCAATATGGTTTATGTGACTATGTTTTTAGCAGGCCTATGATCTAGTTTCCGAAAGGAAATGCAGGAATTAGACCATGGCAATTGTTTTTCTATATAGGGGGGGGGGGGGGGGGGGG
>JAODTR010094701.1:0-13682 GCA_025399935.1 Amblyopsis rosae | reverse complement strand
GGGGTCCCCTGCTGGAGCTGCTGCCCCCGCGACCCGACTCTGGATAAGCGGATGAGGATGGATGGATGGATGGAATATCTGTAAGTGCGACATAGAGAAGCGAAAGAGATCAGAAATATGTCTGTATTATTATGCTCCAGGCCCTGCTTCAGCCATATGTGCACAAACTGGGTGGAAGTAAAGTTAATTGAAATTCAAACTGAGAGTGGTAGGCGACTGCGTGGAAAACTGCTGGAACCGTGATTTCAATGGACTCCACTGCTGTGACATTATGCTTTATGTTGAACCGTTTGCAACCACACTGAGACAAAGATATAAATACCATGTTGTGTGACTACTAGGAAATAGGATACAGTATATTGCTGTCCTGCAGGTAAAATGGGAGGTTATAAAAACAACAACAAGTAACTAGTTCTAAGTTATGAATGGGTGGACATGTACTGTTAAGTTATCCCTGTAACACTTCCTTCTCCTCTCTCTTCTTCTTACAAACCACAACTTGGCCTGCCAAAAACCCAGATAACACAGTCAACAAAACGAATGCACCCCCCCCACTTTCCTTGACAAAACCAACAGTGGTTGGAGCATGTTTCATTCACATGCCGGCTCCTCCCCAAGGACTCCGGGAGGACGGCGCAGTGCGTTTTTCTGTTGTGCTTCGGAGCCATATGGCCACAGCACTCAGGTTCTCGTGCCCATGGAGCAGAGCAGAGCCAAGGAGATGTCAACGTCCAGCTACACACACACACACACACACACACACACACACACACACCCTGCTGCTAGAACACTGTGAGACAACAAAGGAGTTGTGTGCGCAGGTCCTTGTCAATGTTAAAGTACTAAATAATTAAGAAAAGGACATGGGAAAATTGTTTGGGTGTGTGTGTTTGTATGCACGGGGTACTAAGGGTGTGTGGTTCTGATATACTGATGTTAAGTTTAAAGTGAGCGCTTGTCTTCTACTGTATATCCTTTCACATGAGTGACGTGAATGTTTTCTGTCTGTGTGTGTGTGTGTCTTGCTGCATTCAGGCTGCTTCTATACTCCAGAGACACCTGCTGTCATGGTGGAAGGGTTCACACCAGCAACCGTGCACACACACACACGCACGCACACACGCACGCACAGAGAAAAATCTGCTGAGTTGTGCATGCAGAACACTGAAGAGTCATCTGTTCAATTTGTTGCCCTTCTCTGTGTATGCGTGCGTGCGCGAAAGTGTGTTGGCACGCACACATTATCACGTGACATTTGTGCAGTATTACATGCATGACAACACGCACGCACATATACTGTACATTCGTGCACAATGTGCCCGCATGTCTTGCCAGGATATCATTTGTGTGTGTGTGTGTGTACATGCACATACATTAGCGATATCATTGTAGTCACAAAGCTATTGTTGGTCCCAGCCCTCATTACCTCTGTGTTTACTGTGGACACGTCCCTTGTGCCATGTCCCACATCCCACAATCCTCTCTTGCTCCCAAGCTCCCTGCTCCCTTATTGGCTTTTAGACCCTCCACCTGGCCAATCATCACATCACCCCCCCCCCAAACCCCCCAAAACACGCACACACACACACTTTTATCCGTGGCCAATTTATTTTTCACTGCTTCCCTCATTCCTCCCATCATATCTCTGCTCTCCTCACTTATGCTTTATGCCTCTATAGCTTCCTTGTGTAATCCCCTCCTTGAAGGCAGGGTTAGTCATTTTCGAGAACGCTTGCTAACAATATCCCTATGTGGCGCCGCTCCACACATCGAAACGCATTGTGAAGCATCGCCACAGCCTTGGTTGGAAGACCGGACATGTCAAGATTGTTGTACAATCTTTCAAAAAGAGCATTTTTTAGAAGCAATACCTTTGCACGTGATAAGTTAATATCAGTTAAGTCATATATCCGAGATGATATGCCGTTTTCCTTAGGCAAGAGGAGTAGGTTTAAGACTGGACTTGCTGTAGCTGTGAGAGAACATGTCTACTGACATGACTGTGTAAGCACAGGCGACTGTGTTCTTTGTTTTGGGTTTCACCGAGAAGCTCCCCAATCTGGCGTCGAGCATCACATAATTTAACTTTTGTTAAACCCTGGACTCTGTAGCTTTGTTACCTCAATATTAAGGCTCAGGCTGATATTTACCATGCATTAACGTCTTTTCCTAACAGCTACTGGCTTTATAGATACGTTAGAAGTATTGAGAAACACAAGAAGTCAATGGTTTCAGGCCATGAACAAAGGATCACCCCCCCCCACCCCAAAAGGGCAGGATGACTAAATATTTCACTAAAGTAGCTTCAGCACACAAGCCTCACACACAGTTGAAGGTTTAACAAAAGTTCAATTCCACTTTAAATGAACACATATCAAGTCGCAGGGAACATACCCACATTTGCTAGAAGTGCCATGTTCGACAGCAGTACGACAATCATTTGAATTCGCACCAGACTGCTTTCAGTTGAAGTATACTGCCAGCTATCTTATGCAGAAAGCTGGCACCGGCTCCAAATCCCTGCCTGTGACAAGCAGGCAGTCAACCAGCCATTCAGACAGTCAGCAGACCAACCAGCCCAGGAAGTATGGCAGATGGTAGTGGGAGGTGTGTGCGTGAGTGAGGGCGAGAGAGAGAGAGAGAGAGAGAGAGAGAGAGAGAGCGATATGCACAGTGTGTGGAAGTGAGCAAAAGAGAGAGAAATAGAAGTGCATGTGTGCAAGATGGAGGGAATAGCAGATAATAGAAATTGGCAGTTTGAGGCTGTGTACACATAAGCTACCTAACCCTTTGTCTTTTGGACTAAGAGCAAAAAGCTGCACTTTATCCCTTCATAGAAGTGAAGTAGCACTCTCCATGTCTTTACCTGCTTTTATTTGATGATGTTGGTTTCATTTGATCTTTCACACAGCGACTCACCAAAATAAACCAGCATATCTAGACACATTTTCCATAGTGTGTCCTGAACTGGGAGGTTAACGTACTACAAGAATCTTCCAAACAATGTTGTAAAAAGTACAAAGTACAATGTTGCTTATGTGACTTTCCAAGTTTTGATTTTTATTTTAGGATTTTAAATTTAGGGGCTATTGTTTAATTTCCTGTACAATGCTCTTTGATGCACTCTGTGGTTTATAAACTTGGGATTTGAAGCCACAACCGACAACTTCATACGTTGAAACTAAATATCAAGATTGTTCAGAAAACACAACCCAACAGTTACTAATGTGATTTCAGCCTAGCCATCGATTAAAAGCAAATGTTGCTTTAACAGACAAATAAAACATGACTTCCTGGACAACGAAATGCAGATTAATTACTGTACAGAACATACCTCGGATGATTGACAGCTTGGCAGTTACTGTGATTTCATCCACGCTGTTTTCGGCTACGCATTCGTAGATGTTCTCGTCGCGCGGCGCCCTCAGTGGCTGAATGCGCAGAACAGCACCAGCACCTTCGTCAAACTCAATGGTCTGCAGGGTGGGAAAGGAGAAAATGGTTTAGCGGCCAGAGTAGGCCCTTAACCCCCTGCTCTCATGCACACAATGTCCTTGTTGTGGAAACTCTCTTGTACTCAAGTGCATGGCTCACACTCAGAGACCACAGGGGAAGGAAAGTGGAAAGGACAAAATACTGAGCAACAGAGCAGACACATTGTTGCGATACGGCTGCAATTAGACTTAAGGCGGCAATCCACCGGCTGTATCACATTCCATCAAGATCACTAAAGGATAAACTGAAGGCCTGCCATTGAGACCGAGATCAAATCAAACAACCTGCAGATAGAGGAAAGAAACTATTGTGTCATATTTAGTGGCAAAAGGGTCCGCTACATTCCACCATGTCTGTTAAAGCCCCTCTCCACCCAACTCTTTGCATCACGGACACTAGTCCCAACTACGCATGTGTGACGTGACGTACAGTGGGACAACTCGTGTCATGTTGTTGTTATGCCATGCCAAGATGCCTCTCCTCCCCTGTGGTTTCCTGCACGCTGCGGCGTGCATGTATGTCCTCGGCACGCCGCTAGCGTCGTTAGCAAGAGCAACTTTTTAATTAAGAAACACTGAGCATCAATCAAGACTTTTAGAGACGCCATCTGTGGCCCCAGCCGAGAAGACGACAACAAACCTCATAAATAACAAACACAGACACGACTGTGTGCCGAATACCCGGCACTAGACACCGGGATGTAAAGCTGACGAATTAGTGAAGTGTGAAACACACAGAGAGAGAGCGAGAGCGAGAGCGAGAGCGAGAGAGAGAGAGAGAGAGAGAGTTAAAAGAAGGACACAATGGGGCTTCAACACTGACTCTATGGCTGATGCAAGGTGGCAGGTACAGTATGCTTAACAAGGGAGCGTGTGCCCAGAATATCATATACAGATTATACACCTTCCCACGTGTCTCACAGCTCACATACTTTTTAACACCTTAAAAACTTCCAGAGCTATGCAATGTATTTCTCCCAAATAAGTAATTGACTTTCCGCCTCCTTGCCTGTAGGGGGCAGTACTGTGACTCACCTCTATGCGCTGGGAGTTGACCTTCTTGCCTTTTTTGTTCCAGCTCACTTTTGGCTTGGGGTCTCCCGACGCTTGGCACACAAAGGAGACCACACCCCCTGACACGCCAATCTGGTCGACGGGAACTTTTGTAAACCGTGGTGGTACTGGTGGGTGGGAGAGGGAGAGAGAGAGAGCGAGAGCGAGAGAGAGAAATTAGCACCAGTATGCCACTTCACAGAAACAACGAGGACTGAATAAATGTCATTTCAGAAAGGGAAAACCTGCAACCGCCTCCCTATACTGTATGCATGCACACACGCAACACACACACGATCAAGCTTTCAGAAAAGGCTGTGTATTGCTCCCATTGTATATGTCAGTGAGTCTCGTATGATGAACGCTAACACTGCCAGGGTCAGAGCCTCCTATTTCCCCATACTATTGCTATAGTAGGGTCCCTCTGAAGTGTGTCTAACACACTGCATATGTCTTATGATATGATAGATGCTCTCATTTGTGTAGTGTTGTGTGGAACAAGAAGAGAGAGCAAAAAAAGAGGGAGAGACTGCTATGATTGGGGCAGAGCGTCTCTCTGGAGGGAACTGTTAACTCTTAAGTGCAGTTATGTAGAGATGATCAAATGGCCTGCACGTATCGCAGGATGAATAATTAACATTCTGTGGGCTGACATTGCTCTCTGGACACCACTAAACACACATGAAGAAAAGATTGTGCATTCATTATGGGCCAGCGAGAGCGAGAGAGAGAGAGAGAGAGTGAAAGGGGTACATACACTAGAAGAATACACCTGTGTACTTGTGTTTGCAGCTCAGTGAACAGAGCTTGGCAATAACATTACCAGGGGTACAAGGGGCTTTGTTTCAGCTGGATAAATGATGAACCCCAGGGACCATCTTTTGTACATTCATAGCGCAGGAGCCATAATTGTTTCCCCTTTTTCTGTTTTTTAGTAATAGGCACAGATGTGCAGTTTGTTGAGTTGTGAATTGCAAACTTAAAGTTATAGTCAGCTATAGTCAGCTAATTGTAAGCTAATACCCATTTAATCAAAGTATCTTCATGCATTTCGCTATGTTACCGCTCTCTGTGCTTGGCACAGCCCTGGCTCCATAAATAGGAACATAAACACAATGGTGAACACCGCTCACAACAAAGCCGTAGTACTATGCTTTGCTTCACAATGCATTTCAATGTGTGGGGCAGCGCTACAGAGTTCTCGAAAATAACTAACCCTGCCTTTATTTAATAAGATGCATGCAATTATATAACATTTGTACTAGATTAATTATATGTGGTACTACGATTATATTGTTTTGTAACTATTTTGATTGGCACTCTTAGAAATTCACATTATATCACAGCTCTGCAGACCAGAAGCCGCCTGTCTACAAAGCGTAAGTGAAGTCTTTTGGAGTTGGAAACAATAAATCTGTATTGGCGTCTTGTGGGCTGACTTTAACTTAAAAGCCTATACATTAGTGTTACTGCTGTGGGTGGATAAAAGCATCCACTTAGCATCTCAGTTCTGAAACATTTAGTTATTTGTTATTAATTTGTTATCGTTAAAACCAATTCTATGGATTTATATTACAGCAGCGTCATGACAGGTGAAATCCTTATTACAGGACATACGCCATCCCAAGATATTTATAGAGGATAGAGATGAGTCTCTCACTGTTATGAAAAGAATTAAGCAACAGTGGTGTTGGCAATCATTTCCTCACTGGACATATCGATTCCTAGCACTGGTCAAATGAAAGAGTATTGATTGGTCCGTCTTCCCACATCTCTTATCCCTGGTAAATCTTAGATATCACATCCATCTCAGTTCATCTAGGAAGCAAGGGATGTGGTTTCAGTATTATGCCTCCACCAGGATTGCAAGCTCCTCAGAAAGGTTTCAGGCAATTTAAGATTTTGTATCTACATTTAAAACTATTTTATGTCTTGGAACAACAGATGATGTGGTCTCCAGAAATAGTTGATTTGCTTTAATGATCCGTTAAAGAGCGTTGAATAGTCACTACCTAAAATGAAATTAAACCAGCAATTCCATTCTCAGAAATACTACTGAGAGAAACACTCTTAAATAATCCCATCAACCACTTCACTGCCAGAGAGCATTTATTTTTATGAGGAATGTCATGAAAATTATATTTCGGAGATTTATAGTCAAGTATATAATATATATATATTATGCATAACGGTGTAACTCCCCATGATGGGGAACATTTTAAACATTGTGTAATATAAAGTATAATAATATCACCATGTCTTTCAAATCGCATTAGAACAAAATGTAAAGAACATTGCAGATATACTCTTGCAGCTCTACTAAACTTTCCAGGAATTTAATTTTACTGTTCTCCCCAAGCACTTCTGCAGCACTAAAAGTAGAAGTTGTTTGGCATTTGAGGCCATATATCTCCTGCCTAAAAGGTTCCCTCTAACACGGAAGGACCCTGTGCCCTCTGTCCAGACACACGGAGGATGTACACCCAGCTGGTCTGCAGGTTTGATTAGTTTTCCATTCAACCTTTTCACCGTGCCAATTATGATGACACCAATTAACCCGTTTTAATATTTGCATGCTCTTTTCCTCAGGAGTATTGTTCAGGTACTATTTAGTCTGCCCCCTGTTTCATTATCTGACCTCACATGCCATACAGGCTTTAATTGCGGGGGGCGGGAGAGTCGACT
Source organism: Amblyopsis rosae (assembly GCA_025399935.1). Taxonomy (NCBI): domain Eukaryota; kingdom Metazoa; phylum Chordata; class Actinopteri; order Percopsiformes; family Amblyopsidae; genus Amblyopsis; species Amblyopsis rosae. The sequence continues at coordinate 6,450 of JAODTR010094701.1, read as the reverse complement.
TCATGTATATTCATATTCAAATGAGCTTCCGACATTATGCATTGGAAATGCAACAGGAGGAGCAGCAGAGGTTTAATGTAATTGCTCAAGGACACTGGCAGCACATGTGACTGCAGTGACGGCTTACTGGTGGTTCGAGGGTATTTTTTAATGACTTTTCGGGTACAGTCCAGTTCCTACCCCACCCTGAGGGTGTATTAATATAACAATGCTGCATATCTACAACAAATATAGACTTCGTCTTTAAACAGGCATAATTCACTATCATTACAAAATACCGTTTAACACCGTCACACATTTTTCTTACATTGCAGAATAATGTGTGTTTGCATGGATGTGTGTGTGTGAGTGACATTGACAGGGACAGGGGCTCCATTCCCACCGGTGGCACCGGAGCTAAAAATGCCTGTACCCAATGTACTGCGATTCATTTCTGGACAAAAGCTTCCCCCCCTGCAACAGAACGCAAAACGGGAGAGACATGGAGAGGACATGTTCACTGTGACCTTGCCCCAGCAGTCGTTCGTCTTCCCTACAGAAGCTCCTCCCTCTGACCACCTGGCTTCCTTCAAACAGACAATGGCACCGTCCGCCTAGAGGAACATACTGGACCCATCTTTGTCTGCTTGGCAGGGTAAACCTGATACCCACCTAAATAAATGACAACGGGGGCACCGGCTATCTTCGCAGGGCCGCGAGCGCAGAGCGTATCCAAGTAAACGTGTGGTAAAAAGGGGGGAAAGAGCAAGCATTTGTTTTGATAATGGAGCAGGCTTATGCTTGTGAGTGCTATTGTTAGCACAGAGAAGAAAGCCTCCACCGTTACTTGGATAATATACTCAAGACAGGCAGACAATTTATATATTTTTTATATTTCTCTATTTGGTGTACAGTACTTCTCTGGTGTCCTACGGACAGTGGATGGTAGATAGATGGTGATGGGCTATATGACTAACGCGGTAATCGATGAGAAAGAGCGTCTCCGTGGGATAAATGGCAGCTATTCTCTCCCAGAATTAGCAAAGTGGAGGCCAAATTGACACAGTCGTTGGCTGATCTGCAGAGAGTGAAGGAGAGAGACTGGGGAAAAGGGCAATTGTCATCCATTTTGCAGCAAAGAGAAACCTTTCAACGCAAATTATGCTATTTTATGGTGGCTCTACAGTTTGAAAGTAACATTTGGTCCTATTAGAGGTGCCAGGACATCTAATCAATAAAATCTGCTTTCCTAACATGGAACTGAAGGGTAGAGGGGTATGGATGAAAGCAACTTAAAATAAACCTTTTATCCTTTGTTTTAGTTCATATCATTCTGGAGAAGTTTTATAGTATTCATAAGTATATGATACTCTACACAATATTCTCTATACTGTAGTTTTCTACATGTAATGTGACATAAATTACACAACACTCTATGCGTGCTATACAATTCATGGTCTATGCATACTGGGACGCATGTAGTCTTGTAAGTTAAATGGCATTTTACATACACAGTATGTCAAGCAGTTGCCATATTGGTACAATATTAACGCAATTGACCTAAAAGGTTAGTCTATATTATATTTTAAACTTCAATAAAGCAGCAAACAACTATTGTCTTATAAAGATATAAGATAAAGTCCTCAGCAGAGAATGACATAGGAATAGAGGAGCTCGGAATACAACAAAATAGAGGAACTATGTACGGCTGGACTATAATCACGATATATTTCATAATTTCGGTCGATACGGTATAATTCCGATATCGATATGAACAATATAAGCCTCAGAATAACTAAGAACACCCACAACGGAGTACATAAAAACGTCTGAAAAATGCATTTGCCAAGTCTATAAAACCTCAATTGAAACTATAATATTTTAGAAATATAAAGTTTCAGTAGCGTTCTGCTGTGCTGTGCGAATTTTGACATGGTCACATACGATCTTGTATAGCGTATATATATTTTCCACACTTGTCCTCCATTAATGTAAGAACTTGGCTAGCAATGTGGAGGTATTCAAGGTAGAAAAGGACAAACGAGGCTAGAATATAGAAATTTAAGCAAACGTAATTTTTTATGGAATATATCTTGAAAAGTTAGACTATAGCCTACATATATATTCTTATAACTTCCTATTAAGATGAATAGCCATATGAAACGATGTATACTGTTACTGTATAGAGATCATAATATTGCGTACAATGTAGCTTCACGTGAGTGTACGGTAAACACAGGTTTGTACCGTAAATGCACAAACACGCAGCACAATTTAAAAGCTGGCTGGCGACGTGATCGTAGTCACACATCTACCATAGCATGAATAATTTGCCGGCATTTTTTCTCCAGTTCTGCTAGTGTTTTGCCTGTTAGCTTTAGCTAGCTGTGATGACGAGGTAGATGGGGGTGTGTTTGTGTTCAGCTCTGAGACCCGATTCGAACAGCTGAACACACTTTTCTACGTGCGTGGATGGAGTGTAGTTTTGGTAACAATAAACACAACTACACACTCACCCTGTTGGAAGTGGAACCACGTTTGGAACAGGTACCCAGTGCACGCCGCACTGGGATTTTATAACAATGCGCAACTGAGAATATTTGAGCTGTGAACATTGACACGAGTTTATAATTCATATCACCGTTATTGAAAAAATTTATATCGCAATATATATTTATATTGAATTATTGTCCAGCCTATGTGTTGTTTTCCAAGCTCCTCTGTTCTTTGTTTTCATCACGCAAACAGTTTCTTTTGGTCCGATATGCTGGTGTGTTTAGTAATCTAGTGGCAGAACCACTTTTATGATACCAAGGAGAAAGACACAAGAACTATGTTGCTGCGCTACAAAATGTGACTGGCTAAACGTAGGTGTCATACCTGCTTATAATATTATCTTTAACAGATGACACATGAAGCCCCACACATATGTGGTCAGATTGGCTGACTGGAAACAGCTAATGAAATAAAATGAAGAACATTATGATCTCCCAGGACATGAGCCTCGTGTCCAAACAGAAGAGACAAAGACAATACTGAAGGGAGGTGGCCTTTGGTAAAGCTGAAGTGCTCACCAGTGGCTATCCGGCTGCAATCCAGAGCACTGGCTGCTTGTTACACAACCCTGTCCTCGGGGCTCGGGCTTTGGGTTTAGGCTAACCCTTAACAGCAAACAACACAATCAAACAGGGACACACACATGCACATGTTCAGACATGCATGGTCTCTCACGCATACAGTACATACACACACACAAGCACACACACACACACCCTCCAGGCCTAAACAACCAAGCCCCATCAATCAGGACCAATTCTCACTGGCTGCCTGGGCAAAATCCATCTCCATGGAAACCAAGCCTTTAGTCCAAAGCCTTCCCGCTTCTTCTTGTCTAGAGGTTTTTTGCACACAATCGCTCAGAGCAAAGACTTGAGTAGAAGTACAAGGAGCGGGGAAGCAAACAGCTAGAGGGACTAAGTAAGAGAGAGACACAGGCGGGCAGACAGACAGGCACACAGATGAGCATGAAGCCATTGACGTTGGCCGTCGTCATTTCCCTCTGCATGCGTCACCTTGTCTGGTCGCTCTTCCCAACTGCCCAAGGAATCCTTGCCACAGTCACGTTGCCCCATCACAATGTCACCCTTAGCTTGGCCATGGAGGCTAATGAATGCATGACTTGACTGACTTATGATGAATTAACCCCTTTTATGAATAAGAGGTTAACTGGGATGCATTCTCGGGGGCAGCTTGTGGGGTGAGTTGGTTATACAGTAACTGGCATGCTAATGTGGGCCAGATCAGATATTCTCACAAGGCATCTCACCCACTCCCATAGCTTACATATAAAATATTGCCAACAAATTACACTAAATGTATTGCTCTAATCCTACATATACCAGCATGTAGCAACTTTTAACATGAATGCATTTTATGTACATACAAAACATTATAGTACATATTTAAGTCGATTTGACTAAGTTCAGTATCACCTAGGCCTAAATGTAACGTTCCAATTGAACTGTCCCTGTTGCTACATAGTGCATATGGCACCACAGAGTTGCAGGCCATTAGAGTGGCATGTGGGAAACATAACAGAAGATCTTGACTGCTAATGCCCAGCGGTGAACAGTTTTGCATGACCACACCGCTATCACAGCACAGTAAGAAAGCCTTCATAAAGAGATTGGCACACTCATAATATGCTCAAATTGGTCCCAGCGGAACCGCTGGCGCAAACATGGACAAGTACAGCGAGCACACTAAGCCATAAGATGCTAGAAATAAATACAGGCTCCTTCCTTAGATATAACAGGGATATTATGCCTAAGAAAGGGACTAATGCTGGAGGCAGTGAAATCAGATCAATCGTGTGTCATTTAGCTTCAAAAGTGATAAGATAAACACACACACAAATCAGAAGGAAAAAATGGCAACTGCAGAAAAGAAGACATTAGCTTGCGAAAGATTTCCATGCATGTCAGGTCAACTATGATCTCCTAAAACTGAAAAGGGGCAGAAAATACATTTATTATGTGCTGCATGTAGTGCAGAAAAACACGCCATAGGATACAGAACACTTTGAAGATATAAACATGAGTGTGTGTGTGTGTGTGTGTGGGGGGGGAGGCTCATCAAAGTGTTGGAGGCATTACAATTTCAAAGGTGAAGATGAGGGTTGATTTATCTTGAAAAAAATATTCATAAAAAAAAAGATAAAGTTATAAAACACCTATAAACATCACTTAAGTTGCTGGTCCATGCTACTGGAAACATGTGTGGACACGTGTGGAGAAGGAGACATAGGGAGCCGTTTGAACCACTTTTACCCAGCGTAATGCTTCTGAACAGTGTTGCACATCCATAACTAGGCCAGTGACTAGCAGGCCGACCTACAATACAGTCTTGATTCTATTTCCCCACCACGTCTTGACATTTTGAACTATTCTGAGGCATGTGCTGTTGGAAGGTGGCATGTGTAAAAATGGAATTGCACCCAATCTGCGAGACATCGGGGGTGGTCAAAAGTGCTGCCTGGACCTGTCAAAAGCAGACAGACTGGAACGAATTGATTTCTGTGTTTTTGTAATCAGCATGCATGATAAACATTTTTAGAGCTGGATACTGGGACAAAAGTTTCAGAAAACTGTGGGTGAACAATAGCAATTATTATGCAGTTCTCTCTACAGTGTTATGTTGTCCGTGACAACTGTCAATCTGGTCTCCACTCATAAAACACTTGGCAGACTACTGTAGATGGCTTCCTCAGTGTTTCTGTTGCCGGTGGGTCTACGTTGGTTTCAAGACCTGGTACTTTCTATGGATTACTTAGATCCTGTTACTCTGGATGTTGCTGTCAGCTCAATGGACAAAAACTAAAATGAGGTTGTGTTGCATGCAGGAGGCCCATAGCTGTTATTTCACAATTAACAATGGAACCGCTTTGCCTTTCTATAGCAAAAACAGAGGCATGAACCGAACTGTGGATTTGGTGAACCATTACACTCAGGTTGACCTGAGCTTGGTACAGCTGGCAAAGATCACATAGGTAAACACAGGTAACTTTACGTACATACTCTCACAATGTTTACCAGCAAGTTTTTCCAATTTTCACACTGAGATGACCAAACCAACAAATCATAATGATTGTGCTAACTGATTATACACAACGTATAGAGTCAGCAATAAAGACCTTTGAGATCCCTTAAGAAAAACAAAAAATTTTGCATTGCCCATTTCACATAAAATCAGTGTTGGCATCAAAGGTGTTTATAATGCAGGATGGTCCAAGTTTTTGTACTGCTGGACTACAGTAAAGTCACACAGGCTTCCCTATAATGATGGCACAACTGGGAATGACTGTGGAAGACATTACATCCCTCTCACACAATAAGAGATCTTCCTCCCTCATTATTTACTTCATTATCTTGACATTCCCTTTCTGCTTTTGGACAGCATGGCAGAAACAAGCATTCTGCATGTAGCTTGTTTTCATAATACTGTATTTGAGGGTTTGGCATGTAAAATCTTGGGAACATGTGCCTTGTTTAGACAAGGTTGTAAAGAAAAATGACTGTTACAGAGACATGGCATGATTTATCAAATATAAATTTTGGCAGTGCATGTCAATAAAACAAAAAAACGTTGAAAGATATATGCTAGCAAATGACTATAATCATGTCTGTTAATGTGAGAGGAAGGCTCAGTATGGACAAACCCTGGTACACAATCGTGTGCGCACACGCACGTATGCATGCTCACACACACGCACACACATACATAACTAAATATTTTTTTTACATGCATAAAAATTTATAATAATAATAAATAAATAAAATAAATAAATGTATTTCTTTTTTCTTTTCTGATTAAAAACTTCTACTAAACCTGATTCATGAATGTGTGTGTGTGTGTGAGAGAGAGAGAGAGAGAGAGAGAGAGAGAGAGAGAGAGAGAGAGAGAGAGAGAGAG
>JAODTR010094690.1:0-13682 GCA_025399935.1 Amblyopsis rosae | reverse complement strand
AACCCGGTTATCATTAAACCACCATACCAACAATATCCTGCACTTGGGTCCTCACTACCACCTCCAGACGTGACAGAAGGCTTTGTAATTTCTTAATCTTCTTCAGTTAAATCCCAAGTGATGGAAAAGATCGTTCAGAAACGTTTTAGCCAAACTATAAGAAAGAAATGTGGGGGATTTTGCTGCAATCGCAGTGAATGTTCTCCGAGTTGACGTGGCAATCTTGTCTGCACCACAGTTTCATGCATAATGGAATGCGAAGTTGGTCACATCACATCTGGGCCGAAGCGCCCGCCGACGCGCTCCCTAGAGCACGTCACATTCTATTAGACTCTCCACCACCTCACTGTGAACGGTATAACGCACCGCTCGCACACACACGCACACACAGTAACCAAATGACGTTCACTGCCCACCCACCTACGGGCACGGAAATACGCCACACACAAACATTCAATAAAATCCCAACTATTCTCGAGGCAACACACAACCCTAGATAATCGCAATCTGAACAGAAGCCAAATGTGTTGAGCAGCAGTTTCTCTCACGGCGCGTCCCAAGGTCCTCTTCTGCTCTCCCGCTCGACCTATTTAACATCCATTCATTGTTTTCTATGATTAATCAGCCCTTCTCATCGGCTACAGTAGGTCTATACACCCTTACCGGGAGACCAGCTCGATGCACCCGGGATGATCACATGCACAGGTGTGTCACCATCACCAGCACAATCTTCTGCTCCTCACTAGACTGCATGGAGAAGGTCGGGAGAGAGCTTCTTCTCATTAATGAATCACGCCACAGCAGCCTATAATACAATAGGCCTACAGAAGGTTAATTCACACGGGCACGGTCGTGTCTATTTGTTATTGGTGACGTATAGGCGTATTAGGCCTAAGACCTCGAGATACACAAAGTTGCATGCCATTTCACAAAAGTAGAAACTGTAGGCTACTGTTATAGTTTTCAGTTTTCATGGACTCGTTTGTATATATTCTCTGGTGGAAAAGGTTCTGATATTCAGATTTAAGAATTCACAGACAAGCAAAAAGTGAAAAATGCAATATGCAAACATACTTTTATATCCTTCTCCTTTTAGAATGTGTGGTCATTTTTCCTGAGAGAGAGAGAGAACTCAACCGTGACCAGCTGAATAGACATTTACGGAACAGTCAGAATGTGTGACAAGCCCAAACTCTCGTTCGTTTCTCTCTTTCTTGTTTAATCTCAGTCAAGGTCGGTGTAGCGCCGGGCGCGCCCCAGCCTGCCTGCGCTCTATTGCTTACTGGCTGCTCCGCGGGGCGCTCTGATTGGTGCATCGCCGTGATTGTATGCAAATCCGGCCGAGACGGAGCCAGTGAGGTGAGGCAGGGGTTTGCAGGCGTCGGCGGCGCGCACACACACTCTCACTCACACACACGCACACGCACACACAGCGGACCCGAGCAAGCGAGAGAGAAGGGGCTTATAGATCGGCGACTCTGCTCGTCGCCGGAGCTGTCCACTTCGCTGCGGTGCTGAACTGAACTCCACGTTCATGAGATTCCCAGAAAGGATTATCTTCAGGCGCCCAGTCAATCGGTTTCAAACTTGTCCCGAGGACGTGTTTATTGGAAACACACAGCCAGCCTCGGGTTTCACACGCTCGCTTCGACAGTATAGGCTAGTTACTGAGAAGTGTTGATATTTGTCTTTCTCCTCAATAATCTCGCGTGGATTATTCTCCTCCTGGATGAATTGCGACTGGTCACACAGGTAAACCCCGATTCGGTTGTATTTGTTCTATAGTATTTATTTTGCGGTGTAGATCTTGCGAATGCCCCCCCTACACGTAATAAAATAAAATTTCACCCTTCAACAACTCTTCCCTGCAAGACAACATGTTTAATCTGCTTTTCAGATTGTCATTTCATTTACAGCAGACGTCGGACGCAAACTGGTATCCAACAGCATATATATTACACAGTAGCCTATGTGATTGTGAAGTTGAGTTCGGCTGCCGTTAGGCTGATATAAAGAGACTCGGGGCTAAAATCACTCGGAAAGCGCTAGTGACGAATGGGCAATGGCGTTTAGCCACATAGTACTTACCGTGTTATTGTTTTTCCTGGGCACGGTAATCCAGCAGTGACACCGTTATCTTCAGAGGGATTATACTTTTGTTTTGCACCCTTTATTCAGACCCTGTCTCTTTCGACAGTCTGCTATGACCTTTAATGGTCTCGACCGAGTCTCAGGCAAACGGGGAATGGGTTGTTTCTCAGATCGAACCCAAAAACAGCAGTAATCATGGAGTAAACCCTACTAGGGCCCACATACGATCTGGGAACCTGCAGAACGCTTCAGTTGTTGATTCTAACTTGAGCGTGCTCCCGCACGGCAGTCACGCATGTTGTTGAAGTTATTAACCAGGTTATTCTGTTTCGTTGACATCACTCATCTATCTTTCAAGAGAGAGCTGGCCAAGAAAGTAGCAAGTCAAAGCTGTAGACACAATTCACAACCTAAATCAAAGAACCTAAAAAACTGCAATAATATCAGGTATCTGATGAACAATAAACCAAAGGGGAATGCAGGGAAATTGATATTTACATTATTTCCACTTTGTTGTGAATCGCTCTGCTCTGATTTGGTTTATCTGACAAGACTTCCCCTTCAGTTATACAGTATTGGCCCATGTTTTCTACATAATTTGATTTGTATTGCTGTTTTCTTTGAGAAGTTGAAATAATTTATGTATGTATTTATTATGTTAATCAGAAACAGGAAAACAGATTGTTTTTTTAAAACTTTATTTAAATTCATAAAACATACAAAACGTTTCAGTTTTAGACACATTTCAGATCACATACTGAAATTGGTCACAGTAGTCATCGTTTCAACAACCTTAATTCAATTTCAATCAAAAGATCCCGGTGTTGCACGGCTGGTTGTCACGGGCGACAGAGGGAATGCTTACTCATCACTACAATAATATCCCCACTTCCCCATCAAGTCGTTTAGCCGCGACAGAACGGTACCACGGGTTGGCGGGGAGGGAATCGGCTTGCACTCATTCAGCTGTTCTTCATTTCATTCTTGGATCACATGAAAGCATTTAGCAACAGGTAAGAGAGGTTGCAGTAGTAGACTGTTAATGGAAGCGTTCAGCCCCTCATTACCATAAAAACAGCGTGGAGAGACGACAGCAGAACACTCAACTTGCTTGTAGAAGAAATGGAAAGGAGTAGAAAGCCTTTGAGGACTGAGGGGAACGCGACTCAGTCCGAAGGTGTGGCGGATACTGAGGTGTGTTCTCAGTATATTGGCGGCCCCGTAGTTATTAGAATAGCACAATAAAAGCTTCTGGTTGCACGGAGAAGAGCAGTGACAACAATCATACCAGTTCTCTGTCTTAAATGTTTACGTATTGTTTTTGTTTTGTTAGAAAACGGAAGACACTCGACAGTCAGATACCAACTATAGATGTAGCCTATAGCTAGCTAGATGTAGCCTACAGTTAGCTAGATGTAGCCTACGGTTAGCTAGATGTAGCCTACGGTTAGCTAGATGTAACCTACGGTTAGCTAGATGTAGCCTACAGTTAGCTAGATCTAATGTCAGATAACTATTAGGTACTATAAAACAACCACGTTCAACATTATGTAGTAAACCGCTGCAAGTCCTTTAGTTGGCCCTGGCTCCATAAATAAGAACACAGATAAAGTGGTGCAGACCGCACCTGCAACAATGCTCCATCTTTGCAATGCATTTCCAATGTGTGGGGCGGAGATAATGAGCGAGCACCCTATGGCATTGGAGGGAGAGGTGTTTTAGTTTTGATTGAGTTCAAATATAAGATTAATTATTATTAATTTTTTACTTATTAATAAGCTATTCTCCAGAATAACTGACTATACCTTTAAATATGCATGTCGCTGCTTATTGGGTTGTCTCAGCCTCTTCCGTCATAAGCAACTGTGCTGAACATCTAATACAACATAAGATCGACAGCAGGAAGTGGTACTGTCGGATTTCATTGGCTGACGAGGACAGACGAAAAAGGGCGGGGCTTGGGATCGGTCAATTCCGGTACGGCACTAGTGCAGTGCTTTATTTACTATTTTCAGTCTTTCCCTTTACTTTAAGCAGTAACCGTAGCCTACTTAATTCATGTCATTCATTCATGTCGTTAAGTTTCCCAAGTTTAACGGCCGACAGTCGCTGAGTTATGTAGTTGGTCGTCATGCATGTCAATCAAAAAAAAAACTCTCCTGTCAAGCAGATCCTGACGCAGTTATCCAGCTCTGTGTCCCAGATGTTATGCAAGTCGGACTAGCACTTGCCATGGCAGTCTGAGTTTTGAAATGGCAACTCACACCTGGGCTATAGGTTTCACAAGGAAACAGAGGTACATTGACTTAGTTCAGGTGTCAACAGCTGATTTCATCAAATAGTTAGTAATATACAGACATGTCTTTTGGTACAATTGAATATAGGCCATCTTTTACCAATACTATTATATTATTGATATTTATCAAACCACAACATAAGCTCTTTACCTCAATATACTGTATATCCTCATGCAGAAATAATCACACGTTACAATGTTTGCAGGGATGCAAAAACCTTAGTCTACTATGGCTACAAACTGATGTCTAGCTAGTGAATGAGTTAATAAGCAAACATTTACGTCGTTTAGCAGGAGCATTTTGACCCAAAATGATTCACAGTGAGTACATTTTACAAGTATTAAAGTGATGGTGGAGAACAATTGTTGATATTTGATGACTATCAAAACAAAAGCACCTTTCCTTACAATGCCTATGATCCTCCCTCAGAAGTGCTTCAATCTGGTAAACCTAGTGTGTGACCAAGCAGCATCGTCCTGACAGCTACCGGCGTGGTTTCTAAAGAGGTTCACGGTGTGCTGGAATAGCATCAGTTTTATTAAAAGTATTAGAAGAGCAAGAAGCGGCACTAAAGGCTTTTCTCGATGGAAAATCTCTTTTCACTCTTCCGACTGGCTTCCGCAAGAGTTGAACATGCTCCCCTGAGGAGGAGATATTGGCTGAATTTGACCCAACGTTATTATCTTACAATCGCTGACTCTGATATCTAGGAGCAGATATGGGCAGGCAGTATGTTTGAACAACACGTCTGCAGATGATGCGTGCTGCCATACTGACTTAGGTCATCAGCTCTTTTTTATTAGGGTTTACAGCGCCTTTTGTTTGCCCTGCTTGGACTGTTATACTCCACTGCCTGAGCACCTGCTGCTCAAACAACTGCATTTCCCAAAGGGAATTAACACAGTGCAGTCTTAATCTCAGAAGGTTCTCATGATGTGCACAGGACCGTTCACACGCTGAGTGGCAGAGTTCTGTTCGATGATGCTGTTCTATCTGAACGCCTCATGTTGCCTATACCTACTTATACAACCGCCCCTTTTCCACATGAAACAGTTACAAATGAGAATGGGTTAGGCTGCAATTAGAGTTTGACGTGTACTTAACTTGCAGCAGTGATGTATTGTAACAGCGTTCCTGGAGCGGCGAGGGTAAATTGCTACAGCCGTTTTAGTCGGATCATGTTTGTCCCTTTGCTTTTTGGGGATTACTAATGGAGGGAGCACTTTTGAATCCCTGCAGCATTACCTAACGCTCTGCACGTCTTGAGTCAACTCCAGGCGGGCCGTTTTAAACTGCTGTTGTTGTGAGATGTTTCCCAGCATGCATCAGGAGCTGCAGCATTTCCGTAGCCGGCGTTGCTGATGCTGACAGCTGCTGTGGAAGTGGCTGCATTGCAACGCTTCGCTGGGGGGTCAGATCACTTATGGCCTCCCACCCCTCCTCTGGTCGGGTCACATATGGGTGGCCTACCACCCACCCCACCCCCGGCCGTGGGGGCAAGGGTCAACACACCCTAGTCGCTCATGTTAATCCTCTTGACGCTTGTGTGTGCAGTTGAACAGCAGGCTAAGGTCACGTGTATTAGCACAGGGCACAGGCATGTATTTACACGGGTAAAGCAGTTATATGTAACCGCTGCCACATCACTGTAGCGCTATAGCTCCTTAATCAAAGCTATCTGCGCCCATACAGAACCAGTTACCCCATGGGTAACCGCATGTACGCCACAGAACTGCGCATGCCCAGGTTGCTATGGACACATGACCGTATGCATTGGTGTTAAGTCCTCTCAACATCTGTGGTGTGTGTGTGTGTGTGTGTGTGTGTGTGTGTGTGTGTGTGCGGGGGGGGGGGAGTCATTTAGTTTCAGCAGCGATTGCCTTTGAATTCATTCTTGTGCTGCCACTTATTTTGTAAAGGTCAGTGTCTCATTATGGAAAGATGGCTTCATTCAAGCTTTTATTTGCTTCTTCGTGATGAGACATTACATTGACTTCTGTGGCTTCTCAAAAACATACTTCTACTATGACATTACTGTTGTTGTTGCTGTTGTTGTTGCTGTTGTTGTTGTTGTTCCTGGGGTTGATTGATGCTATCGGAGCTTTAGTTATAGTTAGCGTTGTTGTTTCACAGCGTTGTTATTCTGACTGCCCTATATGTGCAACATTAACTTCCACAGGACGCAATAATGTGGGAGCGCTTCTGGCCCGGTTGTTGGGGACTAGATGATAGCTTGGTTGTGTTGTGTGAGGGGGCTGTTGTGGCCAGGGTTGGGAAGTAACTGATCAGTAATCAGTTACTTGGAATCTAATTATGAAACAACAGTAACTGTAATCCATTACAGTTACCATCTAAAATAGTGTAAGTATTTTTTTTAAATAAGATAATTACTTCTCAGACTACTTTCAAATATAAATGGGACGTTTGCAGATGCAACATGCATATAACAATTATTTTAGATCAATAATTTAAATGAAGTCCTACTTTAACCTGATCCCCTGAGCAACATACACGGTCACAAAATTAGAACGATTTGGCATTGCCAATGCAGTAAATTTCTTTTATTGGCATTTCATTCAAAGAACAATGTTTACACGTGAAGTAATTTAAAAGTAATGGAAAGCAATCAGATTATGTTACTAAATTTAGGTAATCCAAAAATTACATTACTGATTATAATTTTAATCTGGTAATTAGTAACTGTAACAGATTAGATAAAAAAAGTTACCTACCCAACCCTGGTTGTAACAAATCAGTGCATATTTAGGGTGGAGTCAGTGATAGTTGATGTTTGAACTCATCAATGAAACATCAACTACTAAAATAAAATAAAAAATAAACTTGATGGCTGAAAGTCTAGTCAAGTAAGTGGAATTTGTTTTTAGTAAAACATTGTAAACTTTAAAATGATTTGTTAACGATTTTAAAGTATGTTTTATAACTAAATCAGCCATGCCAGCTAATCCAGGAGGAATGTTGTTTTGCTAGCAAGAAAGCACAGTGCCGGTAGGAGGCTAAGTCAATAATTTAAACCACATTTTTCAGAGCTTGCATGAAGCTCACAGTGGTGACCGTACAAACCTTTTCTGTTTAAACTGGCCACCCACGCCGCTACGGCAGAAATGTAGATCAATTTGTGGTCCTGTGCTCCTAAAACGGTTTCTGCTCAAGCTTCCTAATAGCTGTGTGTGGCGACGGGGGTTGTGTGTGTGTGTGTGTGTGTGTGTGTGTGTGTGTGTGGGGGGGGGGTTGTGGGGCTAGGCCCCACTCTGTTAATTATATGGTCTCTCATGTGATGTGTGTCATGATATATAGATGGGAATGTTACTGTACCATTGACATGTCGTCAAGCATAATTAGAGGTTGCAAATGCATTTCCAAATCGGTCTTTCGTAGCCTCGTAGTATTTATAAAAGGGGAATTGCAAACATATGCCTATATAACTTATGGGAAGCGATAGTTTGCATGGTGAATCTGTGTGTTTTGGAGCGGGGGCAGCAAGCTGATAATGCCCAGTAGTACGATGCTGCTGATAATCCTCACATGCATAGTGGTGATGCCCAGAATTCACTGCTCGACCAAGTATGCATTAGACGTTGTGGCTGGCTGCTTGTTGAGCTCTGTGATGAATAGTGCACGTGCTCCCTGGGGATGAACGCTCCCATACCGCGCAAGCTAGCAGGCTAACCGCAGACTGGACACGGTGTGCTGCCTCTGTGAGGTTCAAAGACTAGAAACTAAGACGAAATATGAATATACTGTATGCATTTCTATCCTCTCCTCTCTTTTTGCTTCCTTTGGCTTTTCTAGTACTAGTACACTTTTACTATTTAGGCAAATTTCCAATACCCTTTAAGCCTTCCTGTGCATATTTGAAGACACCTAAATTATTCAAATATGCCGCTTTGAAGAGAAACATGAAGTCACACTGTCCATATTTTGCGTGCACACTGTATTTAGTAACCACTGAACATCGGTTCAGAAAACCATTTACTCCAGCTATACTATACTGTATGCACTAAACAGAGCCAGCCTAATTGTTTTACTGTGAGTCAGGGGAACCAATCAATTTCCTCGTTCAGTTTGAGGTTATGATAGTGAGGAAGTCTTTAACTTGAAATGAAATGTGAAACGATAAACCCTTTGAGACTGCAACGCGATGGAGTGCCTTGACGCGAGACTCGGCGTGGCGTCAGCTAGTTTGGTGCTCATCTGAGGAGGTGTGCACTTTGTGAAAGTACTCCTGCTCCTCTGCTGTGAAGATATCTTAGCATGCATGCAGGAGCTCAGCAGGCTGTTAGAGAGCCGCTGTACCTTTATACTGAGCGACCAGCTGATCTCCAGTCCTGCCCTCTCTTCAACAACCTGATACACCTACGCTATAATATTATGCAACAAAGATAAGAGCCTTGCAATTCACGCACCGTTAATACAGTTCCGGTCTTTTAGGTGGGCGTGTCACCTTATGTCACCAACAGCATTTTGTAGTGATTTGCATCGAGTGCTGGGTTGCTCTGGTCTGTATAAATGTTAGTGCAGCTTGCTCTGCTCAATACTCTTTGACACACCGATCGTCTCTTTAAAGCAGGTCCAGTCCTGGTCCTGGGGGACCCCTGCTTTAAAGCAGGTCCAGTCCTGGTCTTGGGGGACCCCTGCTTTAAAGCAGGTCCAGTCCTGGTCCTGGGAGACCCCTGCTTTAAAACCTAATCACATGACACTCATTTAAACTTGGGGTCATTGGGACTTGAACCAATGCATGTTGACCGCATCCTAAACTGGCTAATGTGATAGATAGACATTCCAGATTAAATAAACACCACAACAACAACAACTTCCATGTTTCTTTTCTAATCCATGGGAGTTCATCGGTACATATCACCAACACATTATCCAGGCAGACGTTTATTGGGGAAGGCTGTCAGGCGGCCTTATGTTGACGTCATGGCATCTTGAGAGTTTAAACAAAAGTTCATTATCACTTTAAATGAGGTTGCTATGGTTTCCAGCCCGGATCAGGGCCTCCTGGTGTTTCTGCGACCGATGATGTCACCATGGCACCAGTCAGAGCAGGCACGTGCGCGCTGATCCCTGGGATCATGTTAATTCCCCCTCTGACTCCCAAAGTTGATCTGGATGGATATTGTCTGTCTGGCAGGATTTGCAGCAGATTATCTTCTGAGAGAGATTTAGCTCTGGGCAGCTTGCAACCAGGGCGAGCAAAGTAACTTTCTTTTTTAGATGCGGTCCAAAGTGGCAGTGAGATCCCTAAGATCAGTGAGCTGGTTTTGGGGTTTCACCAGGGCTATATGATTTGTAGAGTTGTAAATTACTTTTTTGCCTGTGACAAAGTTAAACAGATATTAAATACAGCCTACACATATTTCCCTGCCACAGTTTAATTCATAAGCATTTCACTACAGTGTAGTGGGTGTAATCAATCGTTATGCGCACCAGGGGTGCTAAAGTATTCAATCATTGGCTAACTTAGGAGAGCAATGACAATGAGATCGCTTTAGTGCACACTAATAAAATCATAACCATTGGGTGAAAGAATTGCTTGTTTGATTAGTGGGAGAGAAATAAAAGGAAAAATGTCATTTAGTGTACACACACACACACACACACACAAAGCATTCTGACATTATTCCATCAGTGCGGAAATGTATAGTATCTGTGTCTGTGGCTAGGGAATAGAGTTGGGACCCACAATAGCCAGCCCAAGTTGAAAGCTCACCGTAACCACATTTTATGCATCTGGATAGATATCTAAATGAAACCGATAACAGCCCCATATAAAGCATTGGGCATAATTATTATTATTATTATCACAACATGCAGACACAGACAAATTCACACAAGGAACTACCTCCTTCATCTGGAGTGAAGGGGAGGTGCTGCCGTTATCTGCTTGACGTTTGGAGTTGTGAGTCTCCTTTAATGAGTTGGGAATGTTAACGCCGAGGTTGCCAAGACAGCTGTGTGAACGGGCAAAGGCAGCCTGGCTTTCCTGGAAGCTTGACTTCCATTTACAAACGCTCGAGGTCAATCAATGTCTTAACTGTCCTTGAGTGAGGTGACACTGCTGTGAAACCATGAAAAAGCTGTAAATATCTTGTTGGATAAAGGGGATGAAAAATACTGCCTGACCCAGTCACTACGATCTCATCTGCTTCGCGGTCAGTTGGAAAATACCGCCCGCTTACGAAGAAAAGATTGGATTAAAAGAGACAGGACAGTCTAACTGATATTATAACTCACACAACTGAATGTATTGTTCAGAGGACTTAACAACATTTCTCACTTTTAATTTCTCACACGCAAACAGGTGTGATAATTACAGTTTATTGTCGGAGCCTCCTAGTAAATAAATCATGTGATGATAATAGTGTGTGAATCTCTGTTTTGCTACGACAGACAACAGTACAACGATGAGGAGGAGCAGTGTTGTTCACTATGCATGACATAGCTGGGAACCCTTGAAAACAACGGTGAGCGATTATGAGGTGACTTGAAAAGCTTGTTTTGCAGTGCTGCGGTCGGGATGCGCTGCCAGTCAGTAAATCAGCAAAGTACATCATTACATTTCTCAGTTTAGCATATTGGTGCAGTGCCGTGATCAGGGTATTTTTGCCACGTCATTTTTGAGGTCTTAAAGGCCTTCATTCTGCGGTACGTCAAGGAATGCAACGTTCGAAAGGTAAAATCTAATTGATGAAGGAGCTCAGAAACCTGCAGATTCAGTGCATTTTTATGGCTTGACGCCCAAGAAGTAGACCCGCGTTCTAAACCTTGGCCTCGACGCGTGTCAGACCCTGCCACTGGGCGTTTCCCCGTTGAAAAGAAAGAGTTCTAAAACTCTAGCGTCTTTTGACGCACATCGCCGACGTCTTCAGTGGCCGTTGGTCTTAAATGTGCTTTATGAACAATTCTTGCACGTCGGCCTCTGCTCTGTCTCCATGTTTATAGCCGCAATAAAAGAAAATCACCACGGAAGCACACAGTCTCCTCTCTCTTTATTGAGAATAAAGTAGTGAATCAAATAGAAATCAGGCCAGTGTTTGTGAAGGACGTATATAAACATCCAACCTCACAATTCAGATGTCTGCATGGTCACCTTTAGGCATAGCTGGAAACCTTATAAAGGATGTTAAAGATCATCCCATTTCCACTGCCAGTAAGGCTGAAAATGACTAAATTCATTGTGTAATTACCTTTTAGAATAATTAATAGACAATATAGTAAATAATTAAGACAAATTGTTGATAGCAAAAGGTAAATAATAAGCTTTATATAGTAGAAGGTGACCTTGGTACACTGATCTGAAATCCCCTTTAGAACTGTTACAGTTAGTGAGGGGTGCTTATTTGTAGGCACCATGCGGCGATAAACACACGTGACATTTACTTGGGCATGTACAACAGTCATCCTTCTGTGTTCCTGTTGTTGTCGGGCACCGCTCCACATTTGAGCATTCGCAGCACGAGGAGGGCCAAACGGAAACCCCTCCCCAGGCGAGAGAGAGCGAGAGAGGGGGGCGCTTGCTCGAGGAGTTTCGGTGGTGCTTTGAACTTCACAAAATATTTTATCGCCCCGGCACTGGCACCGCCGGGGGACAGGCGGCCGCAAGGTGTGATAACTCCGCCAAACAAGACGTGTGGCGACAAACAGCGGGGCCCCCGGGTTACCGAAAAGACGACGTTTGCTCTGCGGCACTCTCCACATATCTGGGAGACAAAGCGACATACTCCAGCCAAATTGATCTTTACACAGAAACGCAGCTGAGCGGGTTGAAAGAGATATGCCTGGGGGGGTGGGGGGATCTGATAGTTGAGGCATATGGTGAAACAGAAAGGAGGTTATCTGCTGACTGCCTCCTCTGGTGACCTTGCTGACAGTTTGAAGAATTACAAACAAGCCTTTGGAGCAAATCATTGGTTCACCAGGCTAAACGGAAATGCCAAGAGACTATTGGCAGATGCAGCTCAACATCCTTTGCCTCTGCCACACATTGTAGGAGGCTCGTATCTTGGTTATTATCAAATAACATGTTTTTATCAATTGCGCTTTCAAACACACGTCAGACAGATTTTCAGAATAGGCGGAAACCACCGATTTGAGATAATTGGAGAAGATCTTGTAAGATCCCTTGAAATGCTGGTATTGAAAAGCACACATGATGGCATAGAATGTCAACTAAAGCTTGTTGCTAAAACACCAGGACTATGTTATTAAGCTAACAGCTAACGTTAGCCAATAGAATGAAGGCAAAGCAAGTACAGTAGGCCTACATCTATTTATTACTTTTTGGAAAGCTTGTGCAGCTAAATTGCAGCTTGCAGTTGAGCATGGTTTTGGAGTGGCTCTTTAACAGAAAGCTGATTTATTTTTATCTCAAAAATCTGATGAGCTTCAATGCCCTGCTAAAAGCAAAGGCACTCTGTGCTTTTATTAGCGTACATTAGGTTGTCCGTTCCATTAAAAATAAGGATTTAGCGCAACCAGGGATGATTTTTTTTTCTCCCTGTGGGTATGCATCTGAATTTAAAAACTTTTGCCCATATTTAGGACTCTTTAAAAGGCTCTGTTTGAAACTGTCTCACTGCAACTATGGAACAGCAAATTGAAAGGCTACAACCTAATTCCCTTGTGTGCTTTTATGTATTTTTTGTTTGTTTTTTTCCAGTCATTGAGTATCAACCAAGACTTTATGAGGAAACTGGAAATTCTGTTATAGTTTTAAAGTCCCTCTGAAGTCACAAACACTGACATATTCATGACATACCAAACATGCTGTGACATTTCTAAATTCTAGTCACAACCAATCAGGTTATAGCTCCGCTGGTCTGTAAAGCTGCAATCTCAAACCTTTATATAATTCATATAATCCCATACTGCCCATTTTTGAGTCGTTACATTTGCCGTTTCTGTTCAGTCTTCTGGTTTTCTCATGAAGCATACGGCAGCGCCTCTCCGCATCACAGTGGCTGATGGGTGATTTGTGTGATTAGTTTCAGTTTAATTTTACCAGGAAAAGTCCCATTAAGATAGAATCTATTTCACAAGGAAGACCAGGCCAAGAGGGCAGCTCAGTTAAAATAAATTACAGTACAATATGAAACAGATTGACAGCAATATACAGTACATGTAATCAACAGATTACATGACTAATTGAGTATTGAAACAAGCGCATTTAACAGATAAAATGTCGCAATTGCTGATGTGACGTAGTGCTGATGAAGAGGCTGAGACTAGAGACGGTCTCTTATGTGACGTAGTGCTGATAAAGAGGCTGAG
>JAODTR010094679.1:0-13684 GCA_025399935.1 Amblyopsis rosae | reverse complement strand
CAGATTTGGCTAGGGCAGGTTAATGCCGCTAGTAGCTAATATGGCTAGGGCAGGCAGACAATCGCTAGCAGATTTGGTTAGGGCAGGTTACTGCCACTAGTAGCTGTGGCTAGGGCAGGCAAAGCACCGCCAGCAGATTTGACTAGGGCAGGTACATGCCGCTAGTAGCTGATGTGGCTAGGGCAGGCAAATACTGCTAGCAGAGTTCATCAACAGGGGCCATGGTAGTTAGAGGGATAAAGCAAATCTGCATCTAAGGAATAGTTTACCTAGTTTTCTGTTGTTTCTTATTTCATCCTTTCATCCTTTGAATTTCAAATGTTTTTAACTGTAAAGCACGAGTTGCACATTGTGTATGAAAGGTGCTATACAAATAGTTTATTATTATTAAAGCTACAGGTGCAGTTATCTCTGTCATGGTAGCATGTGTTAAGAACAATATTAAGTGTGTACAATTAATATTCTTGTTCCTCAAGCGGTAGCTGGGACATAGCTGGTTTATGTCGTGTGCTATAGTCACTTACAGTATACGTCAAGGTAATTCAATTAGTGTGTTTAACGTTCATGTTTTAATCCCCAATTATAATGTATCTCAAATTAAAACACTACTCCAAGTTGTGGAATCAAATTGTTGTAACTTCATAATATACGCACTACCAGCTACAGACATCGGTTTTGTAGACAAACACTTTATAATGTCACGTTATTTAAATAAAGAAAGAAAACGAAGATAAACAACAACAACATAGATGCATTTATGGGTAGATGGATAAAGGCTCCATGCAGTGCAAGGCCTTATGAAATGAGGTAAAGTGCGATTTAGCTAAATCATATCCCGGTGCAACAGGTGTGCGGACGTTAATAAATATTATTCAATCAATATAAAAGAAAAACAACCCCTGACCAGTTTTATGTTGCGCTTAACCACTGGTTTAGCCTTTAAGCCTGGCTGTTCAAAACAAAAGGCGGTGTAATAGACCTTAGCGGACCATTCAAAGCAACCACACAATGTGATGGTGAACAACGTCCACATGCCTATCAGTGTTGTGTGTGTGCGTGCCCGTGTACGAGCGTGAGCATGTGCGCGTTAGTATGCGATAGCATGCGCCATATCGTGCCCTGTTCTGCACTGTGCAAACGACAGAACAGGGAAATCAGCCAGAACCAGACGTTTACTGCATCTGAAATATGATGTGCGAGACTGTGTGTGTGTGTGTGTGTGTGCACATGCAAGAGTGTGTGTGTGTACACATGCAAGCCTGCGCATGTGTGAGTCAGTCACAGCCCTCTCTAGTGCGGTGTACCGTGCCATGCGGCACATTATGGGAGCCAACCCCCAACAGGTCCACACACACACACACACTCTTAGGTTTAGGAGGTGCAGAACTGCTGAGGCTTGGACCAACTTATTAGCGGGAGATAGATGTGTGTGAGCTCTCCGCACTGGCAGGCGAGAAGATATGGCGTGGGGGGGGTGTCGTGGGCATGCCCGTTACAAGTGCGGCAAGATAGCGAGGGATGGAGAGAGCAGAGCTAAAAATAACATCTATTGATCAGACTTAAACCAGAATAGAGAGGAGTGTAAAACGCTGCCGCACCACCTCATCCAAAACTCAATCAAGCAGCCAAACCGCGCCCCTCTCTCTCTCTCTCTCTCTCTCTCTCTCTCTCTCAACACCGGTCGCTGCGAGGGGAATCTGTATTCGCAGCAACTAGACTATCACCTCTCACCGACCTGCCTATCCAGAGAGACAGTTGCAGATGTTTGCTGGAGGATCAGCTCATCTGATTGGACGCCACGCACTTAGGACGAGCAGCAGAAGTAGGTGGTGGTGCTGTGGGCACTGAAGGACTGGCAATTTGAGATGCTGCCTACTCATGGTCATATCTATGCTGCCACAGAGGTTGTGAATTACGCACACGCTCACACACAGGCACACACACACACGCAGAAATAGGGCTCTGCCACATACACTTAGAAATATAAACACCCACCTGCAGTAAAATAAGGATGAGGGATATTTCTGTTGCTCTCACACACACACACACACACAGAGTAAGGCACTGAGACACACAGTGAGATCATCAGTTCTGTCTACAGGCAGGTGAGAAGACAAGTCTCCAGCATCACAACACTTTCTATGTTGAATTATGAGAAGCATTAAGCTGACGGTGCCACAACAGCGGCCCATATCCTTAACAGCCAGGTATGCTGTGTGAGATCCGCCTAATGGATCCTGTCTGCTGTGTACGGCGGCTGTGCAGCTCGGCCAGAGACAGCGCGCGTCTGTCTGGAGGTATGTCCTGCCAATATATCTGTCTCCCTGAGTGTTTGTCCATTTGTCTGCGTGCCAGTCTGTCTGTCAGACACTCTGGTCTCTCTTTTCCCCGGGGAACAGGATTGGATGATGGGCGTCGCTGTCAGGTGTCGTGGAGAGGAAGGGGGGGGTTGTTCTTCTCACAAAGATGCACAGTAACCAACACACACACACACACACACACACATACACACACACAACACAGACACCCATTATTAATAGAGTGGTGAGCAGGAATATGATGCATTACAGATATACACTCACTTTATGTCGTAGTTTGCAAAAAAGAATATGCTGGTGAGAATTGTTTGCCCTTTTATTAGTCACCTAAAAAACCTCTTTAAATTTGAGGTATGCTTTGCATGCGGGAGAGGTCATTGTCCAAAGAGTTTATGAGTCACAGTTGGGGGAAGGGGGGGTTGGGGGCATCTACTCGATTGATGATTTAGTCTTGAGACGTTACAGGAACACTCATAAGCCCCCACACACACACACACACACACACGGGTACAGTAGAACCAGTCTCACCTTTAAACCCTATAGTAGCCCATAAATATGATATTTATGTCACGTACACGTCATTAGAAGCAGCCAGGCAAACGGCCTTTAAAGTATTATCGTGCCTGGAGAAACGTTATGGAAAAGATGGAGAGAATTGTTTGAAAAACTGCAGCATGAGAATGAAATGGGGTTTGCATTTAGAGAACAAAAGTAAAACTAGAGAAGAGAAGAAGAGGAGAGAGCAAAAGCACAGGGTGGATCATGTCCAGATCAGCGCTGTTAACAGTCTGGTCACAGTCTCAGGCTGCTACAGTAATGGGAGCAAAGAGGCAGGATTCCAAGTAGGTAGTGTTTGCATGTTGCATTGTTCCTATCTACTATGTTACTAGTGTGTGTATTGTTTGTATGTATGTATGCACGTATGCATGTATGTTGTGGTTAAGAGTGAGAAGGGACGGTCAAAGCCACACAGTCAAAAGAATATTGTGGAACAACCAAAACAGAAAATAATTAGAATACACAAGCACATGAAGCAAGGTCCTACAAAAAGGAATAAATTAAATCCAGAGCAAAACGGTATTAACAATAAAACCCACACAGGGTTGGATAGGTGTGATCATGTACAGTATATTACACAATAATATGATATTTACTTAAATAATCTTTTACAGAGGCTGACCACATCTGACAATTCACAAAAACTGCATGCTCAACACAAACAAAATTAATATTTGG
Organism: Amblyopsis rosae; assembly: GCA_025399935.1. Classification (NCBI taxonomy): domain Eukaryota; kingdom Metazoa; phylum Chordata; class Actinopteri; order Percopsiformes; family Amblyopsidae; genus Amblyopsis; species Amblyopsis rosae. The sequence goes on along the minus strand of JAODTR010094679.1, from coordinate 10,130 downwards.
TTACAGTAAATTAAGAATTAGGGCTGTGCAATTAATCACATTTTATTCGCAAGTTGAATGTCGACTCCTAACAATCACATAAACAATGCAATCAAGACATGCTTTTATTGTTTTACTCTGGTATGATGCGCACCTTCGGCCAGCTCGGCATGAAACTGAAAGCTTAACGGGAAAGGTATTATTAGAAATGTGTTTTCACTGTTGATTTGTTTCACCGTTTCATTGTTCTTTTAAATTCAGTAACTGCAACATCTTTCCCATTTAATGTTAGTGTTGGAATCGTGATTTCAATACTGACCGCGATTAGGATTTATTCCGTAATCGAGTAGCCCTAGTGTGTGCACATGTCTCAGTGAGTGGGGTATTTCAATATAGTGGTTAATGTGAGTAATAGGCCAACTAGTTAGGTTAATCTGGACTTTTCCTCCCTGCAATAACATAACAGTACACAATCCTTCTATTCAGCGCACACACACACACACATAAACCTGCCAACATTGTAGCGCAGCTGAAAGCTGTGTTTGGGACCAGACAAACACACATCTCAATCTAGTTGCTGTGAATGAATACACTGACTTATGGGAGGAAACAACTGAGCTTGGCCATATGCCTGGTCATTACATCCTTCAGCTGGATACGCACAAGCGATTCATACACACCGATTGAAAGGGTTTTAAAACCCTGACGGATATGTTTGCCCATTTAAAAGTCAGCTGCAAACTTGGTTCCATGATCAACAATAATTTGCTCAATTTTGGCAACGCAACTGTAGAGACGAAAATAAATTGCAGAGACTGCCAGAGAGAGTTGCAGATAGAAAGATAAGCAGGGGCAAAGTTTGGCGGGAGGTGCACAGCGAGCTCGAGGACGACAGTAGTGTACCCTCTATAATACTCATTAAGCTCTTTTTTTATATTTAGTCGCAGTGGCAGACTACAAAGACAAAGTCACTATCTATATTTGTTATTGTTGCTATTGTTATGCAATTATGCAAAAGTACTGTATATGTGCTAGATAGTGTGTTGTGTTTTTTTTTACTAGCTAGTAAATCAGTCCAATAAACTGGGAAGAAATACACCGTCTTTGCTTACCTGTGAGAATACCAAGGCAACACGCATGCGTGTGTGTGTGTGTGTGTGTGTGTGTGTGTGTGTGTGTGCGCGTGTGTGCGCGTGTGCGTACGTGCGTGTGTGCGTGCGTTGAGATGAGGTGAGATGAGGTAGCATACAATCACATGAACAAACACAAATTGATCAATTTGCTACTGCAGAGGACTGCAAGAGAAAGATGTCTGGGTTAAAGACAAGTAAGGAACAGAGCCCTGCCCCTCTATGCGATGAGGCAGGACTCATTAGCAGCAGTGCAATCTTCATTAGCCAGGGTGTGTGGAATGAGTCACTACGGCACAGCCAAGTCAGCCCAACAGGAACAGGTGGGATCTGCACTTGTGCCTGTGTCGTGTTTCTTCACACCCACGCGAGAGAAGCAAACGATGAGAATGCGTGTGTGTGTGTGTGTTTGTTCTAGCTTGCGTTTAGGGGACAGTGTAATGACCACTGATCATCTGTGTTTGCACTCTGCCATCTTCCCTTCCAATCTGTCATTGCATCTCCATCAACACGGCAACCCTGCCAGGATTCTGGTGAATTATATATCGGCAATAGACTGGGGCACCCCGTTAGACGCAGAGGGAATCAGCCTGGCATTAATTGTACAGAACTAGTATAGCGCTGACGTCAATCTGGCTGGGTGCATTCTGTGTTTTGCTATATCCTGCTTATCCCCAACAACAGCCTAAAAGACAAAGCAGATTTGTGACAAGAAGCTTCTTTCCTTCCTACAGAAGTGGATAAGAAACTGTATAAGGAGGGCAAATGTCCAAAGAGCAGGGGATAAAATAAATATTAGCATGTTTTACCTATAACCTACTGGCCCCAATTAGCTTATTGTCCAGACATACATTGACAAAATGCATCATGCCTGTAGATTGACATTATGAAAGGAATAATATGCAGTGCAATCAATAACAGCACATATGTGTTGCGAGTTAGAATACAGCTCTTACAGAGTTAAAATATAGATCTTAAGAAGGTCACTAAGGCAGACTGTTACAATGTAGTTTTAGATATTTACACACAGTTCACCACATTATGTTAAAGTTCATCTTGTGAATATGCAATGCAATTATGTCATGTTACAGGAACTTCCTGTCATACACTGTACAGTAGCTGAAAGATGGATGCATATTGCCTGGTAACACCATCTTGATTTTGCAAGCTCCACAATTTGTTACACTCTGCATACTGTATCGGAACGCTAATAATAATAATAATAATAATATTATAAGAGGCAGTGCCAATAGGCCTGCATCAAGCGCTCAATTGGACTAGCCTCGCGAGACCATCCTGATCTCGCAAGCTTCAGTTTGACTTCACCTCTAGAATCACACTGGAGAGCTTGGAAATGGTTCAGGCCGGAGAACCTTCAATCAGCATTGTACGCTACGGGCTTGATTTAGGTGTGATGAAGGCGACTTGAAAATGTGTTTTCACTCTTCTCCCGACTTTTCTACTGCAAGTGGCTAACAACAGGCTCTGCTGGTTCGCAGGTTCGTCCAATCACCTGCTAAGTATTTTTTGAAACCGTTTCGATGGACGGTTCCACAGATGGATGTATCTAAAGATATCTGGCATGTCAGGTTACAATTTGACTACCTTCAATTAATCCAAGGAAGACCCAAATGGGAAATATTGTGCAAAAAACTGGTTCTTAAATGTGATCTGCACAAACTAAACTACCCACCACAAAAGTTAACTGTTTAGTTTAGAACTTCCAGTACTGCAAACCAGAGATGCATAACTTGCAAAATCATGTGATGGGGGATTTAAAGTTAAAAATAGTACACAGTGTGTTAAAATAGTGGTGGGACTTAGAGGAAGTGCCTTTATGACAAACGTCCACATGGTCCAGTGTGTTCTCTTGCTGTACATCTACCCAAAACAATGACAACATCATTGTGTTTACATGTACACAGTATGCCGGACACAAAGTTCTGGAGGGTATTCCATGAAGAGAATTTAGCGAGTAAGCCAATATTATATTATTTATTTATATATGGTTTCTTTCCAGTATTTTCAATTACACGAAACTTGTTAAAGATGGTCAGAGCCTAGTTACTAGCAACATGTTCTGTTAATCTGTTACCTCACCGGCTAAAGTGAAGCCTTACCTGAGATCTTGTATCAAGTCCAGGAACTCCGGAACAAAGTTCTTAGCCATTTCCATATTTGTTTTGAGTGATAAATGGTAAAACTTGAAATGAAAGAAATTAATTATTTTTATCCTGTTTACCAGCTATGCTATTGTCTATAGGGGATTGGGAATGTAATGTATCTTGGGCTACATACATACATACATACATAGTGTCTTAACAATGGTGGTGTAATGGTGGTGTAATGATAGCCTAACAAAATAACTGTCATTTTACAACTCTTACTATACCCCAACATAATGGATTAAAGACAACTAAACGTGCAAATACAAATCTGGAACTCTGCATCACAGACTGAACACAGGGAACTGGAATGAGTGCGGGGCTTTGGGGGCTTGCAACAGTATTGTTCCTTGCCTAATAATTTGTCAAACATCTTGCCTTTTCTATATGGAGATAGTGTGACTTGTAAGTTAGCATTTATATAAATGTGCTGATTTATACAAATACATGTGTATCCATAAATACATTTAAACCACCCACCACCATCTTATTATTATTATTAAGTATAGTAAATTATTCGAGAACGTTTGCTAAATCCGAACTCAAAACAAAAAACATATCTCCCTTCAATGCCATAGGGCTCCCCTCAGAAGCTCCATCCCACACACTGCAAATGCTACTGTAGATATTGTTGTGTGCCATCTGCACCGTGTTGTATATGTGGTGAGCTGCTGCTTGACATGCTTATCCGCACGATTTGTATTAAACTTGTGTTCCACCCTTTCCCTGCTTGCGTCGCAACATGCTTTGGCCTAAATTAATGTCAGATCCGTATTTTCTATATGTTCTGTAGTAATGCTTCTCCACTACTCATTTGGAGAATCTACTAAACTGACTTGTTAACACTGCTGACAATAGGGATGTTCATAACGGCCAATTTTCGTTTAAACTTAGACTATTCGACTAGTCTAAAAATACTAAATCACTCAGAAAACTAGTCAAATACAGGTTGCAGGTTTCTCTCTTACCTGCACTCATCGATCAGCTGTTTTGTCTCAGTGGGTGGAGACCACTCTATAGCTTTCCCTCTCCAACAGTCTAATCTCTCCTCATTTAAAAAAAGATAAATCTATAGGTCGCTTCATTTTAGGAAGACGAACAGTTAACGTAATGGCAGAGTGGCAAAACCACTCCACTATTCACAGGCATCGGGAAAAGCACGTTATGAAAATCTCACTATGGTATATTGATTCTGTATGACTATATTGTATGCTGCATTGGCGGGCTGTTGAAAAGCGTTAGCTAATTCTATCTTACCGGTACCATACTCCCATAGCTAGTTTAGCCTAGCAAAACAGCAAACTGCAAACAATATCCCACAAACACAAAAGGAACTAAGGCCTATATGCCCTCACATGGTTGGAGACAATCGGCTGATTGCACGTGCGAGTGTGGGCCCTAGGAACAAACCACTCACCGGTGAGGTAAACCAGTAAAGATATGCGCCGCCCGTCGGTGTAACGTACCCCACCAAAACAATTAGAGCCGGTTCAAACACATTAAGTCTACCTGCTGATAGCAAACTGAAAATCCACTGATGTGTCAACTTGGGACGCATGCCAGTCACTCAAGGTGACCCCCGGCAGGGACGGATGTGGGAAGATGTAAAGACAAATGTCTAGTGCCATCATTTCTTGCTGTCTTAGCTGGGAGACTGGCAACATCACAAGTATGACACAGACCAATCATATGCTGCTGTTCATGATCCTCGATCGAGAGTTCAAGGGTCATCTGGGAGGAAGGTCACGTCGGTCAAGTCAATCATTGCTACAGAAGCGCAATAAGACTCTAGTGGCATTATTTTCCGAAAAGAGCAACTAACAAATAAACCCGACTCTGTTGTGGTTAGCTGTGGTTAGTGCTACTGGGGAATGATAACTAACATACAGTAGCTGAACCAGCTGCTCTTGCTGAAGTGCATCTGTTATTTCTTGCTAAACTTTACCTTTTTTTTTTTTACTCTTTTCACTTGACACTTTCTGGCTGTCATGGTACTCCCTCAAGGGAACTTCAAAAAGGCAAGGGTATTGTTGCCATTGCCACAGCTCAATGAACATTTCTTTGGTTTCGTTGTTCCAACTGACAGCAGCATCCCTCTCTCTCTTCGCCATGTTTGCATTACAATCAATCCTGACATGCTAGATTTTTTTGTAGGGGTGTCGTGGAGCACCCCTGATGCCACATCGCTATTCTTCTTTATGTCACACTACCAAGGGTACCAGATTCTTTTTTTCATGATTTAAGGAAATATTTTGTGAATTTGACACAAAGTGTATTAGCTTACAATTGCCTACTATAACTTTAGGTTTTTCCATCTTCAGTCTCAATCTTGTGTGTTTCAACACACACACACACACACACACACACACACACACACACCTAAAGTAAAACATTTATTTTGTCTACAATCAAATAATCAAGTACTATTACTAATAGTTTACCTTCATTCTTTAGTCGTTATTCTTTGCACTGCCCTAGTGTTCATGTTTGGTTTCTACAAACCAGGCCCATGCATCCATCATATATATTTTTTTCCACAAAGTGAATTTGATCTTTGGTACAGTTACCAAATGTTATGCAAAGCACAACCAAGCTCCTGGCTGCAAGCACACATACAGTACCCACAAACAAAACACCATCCAAAATAAAGGTTGATAAGTGAAAACCACACAAAAGGAGGGGCAGGACAAAAGGTTATTGCTACACGAGAACCAACATCAAAGACGTAGGCGGCTACATGAAGCTTGATTATCACAGTGTGGGGACATGCAGCCAAGTAACAGAGATACAAATGACCATGCGCACACACACACACACACGTCTTGGGACGTTAGGGATTCTTACCACATTCTCAGAGAAACAGTCGCAGGAAATGGGCGTCAAGAGTGGAAGAACAAGGCTAAGCCGAGCCAATCACCATCCTGGATTGTCCACAATGTGCATCTAGAGTCAGTAACTATGTTTGATTTGTGTCAAGTCAATGAGGTGCATACGAGACAACTCTGCCACAAGGCATTGGATCTCTCTCTCTCTCTCTCTCTCTCTCTCTCAGCAGGCAAAGAGTTGGACGTCACAGGGGTAATGGCACACGTGTACGTTGTATGCTACCTACAGCCAGTGTTGGGCAGTAACTTGCTAGTATTGCAGTAACTAGTAGTGTAACTAATTAAAAAACAGTAATAACATTACAATTTCAAGTAACCCTACATTATTGCTTTACAAGAACAAGATGTGTCCCCCTATTCTTCCATTTTATGAATGCATGGGTCATGGGCCATCACCTACGGATACACCGTTGTGCGACTGCGTGGCAGGTTCAGTCAGGGACAGTTCAAGCTTCAGAGAGAATGCAGCGCGTTGTGCAGGAGGAAGCTGTGTAGCAGCATGTTTGGTGATCATCTGCTGGTACACTTCTCCCTCTTTGCAGACAATTTTCAAACATAGAGAAAAGTGATCTCATTTCACTGTAAAATATATGTTTCCCTATTTTCCCTGGCACTGCCTTTATTATTGAGCTAATTGAGCCGACCTGTCCAATCATCTGTTTTCACTAACCCTAACTCCTAAGGGTAATTATTGTACCGATAAAGGAGGAGTCAATTCTAAAATGAGGTGGCTACACCGTTTTTCATAAAGGGCGAGGCAGGGTAGTGATTGTGAAAGTAATATAGTAATGTATTGAGTAACATAACTAAATACTTTTAATACTCTGGCCAGTAATAAGTAAAAATTACTTTTTGAAAGAGTAATAAGTAAATAGCAAAGTATTACACTTCCAGAGTAACTTGCCCAACACTAGCTATAGCACATGAGTGGGATGTCACAGGGGTAATGGCACAAGCCGTATGTATATAGCACATGCATGCATACTGTACAGTATCTCATACCTCTAGACATACCACATAACCTCAGAGAAACACTTAAATATAATGCTTGTGAATAAAAGATGCTAGTCAATATGGACATCTAGGAGCATCACCACCTTGAAAGGTAACGAGTGAAGTGATAAACCTTTTGTGAATTAAACACTTCTTAGGTTGGGCACACAGATTAATATACTTTGCAACAAATATTCCATAATTGTTTTTTGTATTTTAATGTTTTATGCCTACGTGAGGGGAACTCAAACAGGTCCATTCAATACCCTAACCCTCTAAACATTGTCCAGTACATTTGGTTGTGTTTGCATTGTCAATACAGAACTGTCGGTAGAAATGCTGTCGAGCAGCGTGCTACATCAACAGCACTTTCCTCGCAGCTGTAAATAAATGTCAAGTCATCATAAACTATATTTATACGCGCAATGCTCAGGGATTCCTATTCTCTGACAACAAGTGTCTATGTAAAAGATGGCACATGCCGAGTGGGAACATACAACAAGCCTTTCACTCTGAAACTACAGTACAGTAGCCTCTTTCAGTGTGCCCTGCCCACAGCAAGGAACCCACACAGCCACCTCATCTGCCAATATCAAACAATGGGTGCATGGTACAATGGCCCACTGGAAAAGAGGGGAAGAGACAGACAGACATGGGAGAAAGAGAGAGAGAGAGGAGTGGGAAGGAGAGAGAGAAAGAGAGGGTGTAGAGAGCGAGAGGGTAAGACCTTCCCGCTGCTTGTGCGTCTCAGTCAGAGGGCCAAGCACGAGACCCTGCAAGGGTGACAGCGTGTCCAGCGCTGAATCAGCAGGTCGCCTGTTGCGTAATCTCTCTCACACACACTTAAATTTAGATCACAAAAACTCACAAAAAATGAGAATCAGGGTAACAATCAAGCATATGAAGGGGGAAGTCAACTTACAAATAAGTTATATTTTTTGTTAAGAGGTCCAAAACAAGCCCTTTGTGTGCATAATTTAAAGCTTTGTTGCAACCGAATGTGTCCAACAGAACTATAAAACAACCCATTCAAATAGCGGATTCTTTATACTTGACTACATTTTGCTATTGAGTCTAATCAGGATTGATATCTCAGCTGCACTTACAGAACATTTGCACTTTTCATTTAGGCATACAGAATAGGTTGAATAGGGATGCACCTGACTGTTGTAGCATTTACTTGTCTAACTTTTGTCAAAGCTCCACAGTTTAAGATAAACAACTTAGAGCTGAACTGCAGATATTAGAAACGCAGTGGAAATCGATCAAACTCACAATGCAAAAACACCTCACATTTGGCGCAAATGACTTTTCACACCTGTGGAGCTGTTCATTCTCTGACTACTAGAACACCAATAAACTAGTAAACCAGCCATACATATACATTTCTATTTTATTTTTTAACATGCGTTATTGCAATAGTAACCCTCCACAACGGCCTGGTATTAAAGAAGGTATACAGGGTTGCCTACCCGTTGGATAGATGGCTACATAGACGCAAATAACTTCCAATGCCTGCTGCTTAACGGTATTTGAACTCAATAACAACTTAATTTAATATTATAGGGATCATATGCCTAGCTATTGCGTGCGTGATCAATCACTATTGGTATACAGGCACAGACAAGCAATTGTAGACTACTGGCCAAATCCAGATGTGACGAGTACACTACCATTGTCACTGTCATATTAAGTAGCCTAATTGGAATCTTTCAAAACACGCTCCAATCTGTAGGCCTACGTTGCATTTGCAGACACTTTCAGGTAGGGGCGATTCGAGGTAAAAGTTCCAACAAGTCAACTTACCAAAGTTTGTTCATACTGCAGCGCTCGTTGGTCTGTTCCGTCCCCTGCCATGGCTGGGTTGTGTCGGCTACCCGGCAGATTATGTAGGTGAATGAATTGTTTTCAGATCACCAAGAGCAAGAGCACGTATACGATATCTATGTGTACAGGAGTAATTACAACAAAGGGGACTTCACCAACTGCCCGAGAAAGTTCACCAGGGGAACTCTGGCTTAAAACTACGCGTGCAGACTCGAGTTGCTTCATTTTATAGCCTCAAATCTCCCTCAAGATCCACATTACAACAAGGCGGGACTTGTGTGGCAGCGAGTTTAATGACCCTCCCCCTCTACCCTTCTGGAATGGTACAGTCTGTTTTAGGAAGTTTCTCAAATAGCTAAACTCAGTGATCACGTGTGTTTGGTTTGCACGTCAAGTAAATGTTTTTTATGTTTTTGTTTTTTTTTTAACCAGTTTTACAGATTATTTAAATTTAAATTTGTACTCAGTGAAAAAGTTATTTGAACATGTCTGGCGACTTGTACAGGCGCGCTGGGATATATCCTACTTTCACGCGTATTGTAATCAAAAAATGCACGCCAAATTGCAATTGTACTGTGTTTTAATAAAATAGACTGTTCATAACACTGCGAGTCGGATATGGACATTTCTTTATTTCTTCTTAACTTTGGTGACTTATTAATCGTAGGCCGTAAGAGGTTTTATAAAAACCGTAAACAGGAACAAAACAGGTCATAGATACTGCGTATTTTGGTTGGTCTCTGATGACCACTTTTTGTTGTCAGAAAATACCTAGAGTAGGCTATTGATATTTCACGCATAAACAAAACTGATAAAGCAGTCAATCTAATATCAATTGAGACTAAAGCTAAATGCTTTGTCAAAATGCAAGTAGCCAATAACCTATTAAATGTGATGCTTTCTTTTTTGTGTGTGCATACAATAAAACATTATTTAGTATATCACAGCAAACAATTTAACAATGAATGACATGTCCCTTTAATTAAACCTAAAACTGTAAGGTTAACAGTTTGATTAGGCTAATGTGACACTTACTAAACTGAATTTGACTAACTGAAATTAACACTAGTCTTAAATATGACATATTATGCTTTAGTAGCATATGTGCTGCTGTAGTATAGGCATAGAGTATAGGTATATCTCCGTTTAAT
>JAODTR010094678.1:0-25976 GCA_025399935.1 Amblyopsis rosae | reverse complement strand
ACACTAGAGCGTCTAGCTGTGTGAGAGGTGACAACAGTCAATTATCTTGTCTGCCACTAGAGGGCACACTAGAGCGTCTAGCTGTGTGAGAGGTGACAACAGTCAATTATCTTGTCTGCCACTAGAGGGCACACTAGAGCGTATAGCCGTGTCAGAGGTGATATCAGCAGTAAATTATCTTGTCTGCCACTAGAACCATCACAAATAAATATATGTTGAAGGATATTACATTTTATCTTAATTAATTCTTAATCAAGTCATTAACAAATAAATGCAAATGAAAATCACTAACATAGCTTAGCTAACAACACTGCACAACATAGCTATCATTGGCTATGGCTTTAGCTAACTACTGTGTTTTGTGTATGTGTTTGTGTGTGCGTTTCAGGTCCATGGAGCACTTTGTCCAGGCTTGCAGAGATATTAATCAAACCAGAGTGCCCATGAACAACATCATGAAGCGGTCCTTCAACCAGATGGCAGTGGTGAGTCTTCTTCTTCTTGTTTTACGGCAGTTGGCAACCATTTCATTGGTGCATTAACGCCAACAGTGGTGGGTCTCTAATGGTGCTTAATGTTTTTAATATTATCTTTACATTTTTTTATTAAAGTAATTAAATGTAATTATTATCACAATATTATTACTGCATCTTCACTCTATATATTTTCCTTCTGATGTAGTTTTACGTTTTTGGCTCCATTTTTAAGCACCAGATCTATTGGCCTTTCTGTCGATGATTACAGTGCAGTCCTAACTTCTGTACCTGTGTGTGTGTCTGCATGCATGTGCATGCACGTGCATGTGTATGCATGTGTGTGCATGCACGTGCGTGCGTGTGTGTGCGTGCGTGTGTGTGTGTGTGTGTGTGTGTGTGCGCGCGCGCGTGCGTGTGTGCATCTATTCATCAGGGTGAAAATAGACCAGAATCGATATGGAAGCGACTCAGAGGGATCAGCTGTGCCAACATCGATCGCTCTCTCAGTGCAGGGTCATTGGCAGGTATGGCACTGGTGTGTGTGTGTGTGTGTGTGTGTGTGCGTGCATGTGCGCATGGTCTGACTCACTCTGTTTACAGTCCCAGTCCAGTGTTCATTATTATCAGTTTAGCGTTGTATTTGACTATTTATTCGCTCCCTCTCGCTCCATCCCAGAACCAGGTATAGCGAGCATGACACCAGCTGGTGTATCCCATTGCTTGAGTCCAGAGCCGCAATGCAGGACGTCACAGTACCCAGGAAATGTAATAGGGCCTAAGAAATCCTTCCCCCTACATGGCCCGAGCTACCCGGAGTACAGCGTACCGCCTTCTCACAAACCAGAGGGTGAGTTCAATTCACACGGGTGAGACCTTATTCACACGGCCGTCATCTTCCTCTGACATCATGCTCAGGGTGGGAAACTTTCATTTTGAAAAGCAGCTACTGCTGGGTTCCTGGGTGAAACTCAGTTCAAAATGTATCGAATCGGAAAAATCTTTGTAATTTCACCACTTTCCGACTGATCACCAACTGAGTAAACATTGTCTCTGGTGAGTTGGTGTACTATTACAACTGCCACTGTCACTGCAAAAGACTGCAATTTTTTTATTGTGTGTGTAACATCATTTCCCAATCCTCATTTGCTTTTTTAAGAGAAAGATTAAGTGAATCAGTAGTGTAATGGATACTGCACAAACCAATATGAGGTTAAGGCCAAACAGTACAAATGTTTTGATGTGTTGTATACTGTACTTCTGTATAAACTGCTTAATTTGGTTTTCTCAAACTACATGGAAATTACATCCAATCTTAATGGCCCGACGCTCTAAAACTTACCTCCACTCACATTCAGTGTCTTTACAGCCATAGGGTGAAATAGATTGACATGAAATCCTATCTACGCCTATCTTTATTCCTGGTACTGTAGGAATATAAACTCGTGGCACAAGATTTTTAGGAACTCCTGTATGTGTGTGTGTGTGTGTGCGTGTGCGTGTGCATACGTGTGTGTGTGTGTGTGTGTGTTCTTTTTTTACCATCTGCCTGAGATGCCAGTCCCTGGTGACAATGCATATCCAAGCCCATATTTATAGAACCGACCAACAGCAACCAGTTAGCCAGCTCTTAAATGCTACCTGTCATTGTAATGCACATATTGTTATTTGATTGTTGATAGAAGTGCTCATTATACCAAGGACAAATGTCATTATTATTATTATTATTGTTTTTATTATTATATTAAAGGTGAAGTCAGTGATTGTAAGCTTCTGAGGGAGCACCCATATGGTGCTGAAGGGGGCGGGGCTTCTGAGGGAGCACCCATATGGTGCTGAAGGGGACGGGTCTTCTGAGGGAGCACCCATATGGTGCTAAAGAGGGCGGGGCTTCTGAGGGAGCACCCATATCATGCTGAAGAGGGCGGGGCTTCTGAGGGAGCACCCATGTCATGCTGAAGGGGGCGGGGCTTCTGAGGGAGCACCCATATCATGCTGAAGGGAGGTATGTTTTTGTTATGATCCAGTTCAAACATCAACAGTCTTTCTCCAGCATCACTGACTGCACCTTTAATCCCCGAGGGGAAAACAGTTTATTAGTAAATGCAACAACAACAACAATGGCCGTCTAATGAAGTCTCCTCTTGCTCCCACCCCCCAGTGTACCCAGGCATCGCCAGCCTCCTGCTGGGCCCGTCGTTCGACTCCTGCTGCCTGCCCGAGCTGACGCGCTACGACTGCGAGGTCAACGTCCCCCTACAGGGGAACCGCCATCTCCTGCAAGGGGGAGACCTCCTCCGAGCGCTGGACCAGGCCATCTAGACCCTGCCCCCAGATGCCTGGAGTTACTCTCTCAACCCCCCTCCCCTGCCCTGCCAACCCCCCTCCCGCCCGCACGACCCCACCCATCCGCTTCCCTCAGAGATCCCATTCTCATCACCCGCCTCTGGATCCGCGCTGCCTAGACGAGGGGTATTTGAACCCACAACCTCCTGTGTCTAAACTCACACTCGTAGAACATAGTTCAAGCAAAGGTGGAGACACGGTGCAGTACAGTACAGGGTTCAGTTAAGGGACACAAACCCACAACCTGCTCTCTGTCCAGGTTGTGTTCATGCCATGTGCCAAAACAACCTACCAACAACCACATCTGTTCCAAAATGGCATGTATTACCGAGCACATGGATTTAAACCTTCAAACTCGCCACCGTCTCGTAAAGGCTTCCTACAGAGGCCTGCATACAGCCCCAGGCACCCCCCACTAAACCTAACCCAGGGGGGGTTTAAAGTTTCCCAAGTGGTTCATAACTTGCAGCCCTCCATGCCGTGCACGAGCTGGGTTCATTTTATTTTACTTAGCGTAACATAACTGCATTAAACTATACAGTATAAGCTAGCATAATCACCTCCTCCCGACATCTGCAGTAGCATTTTATGATCCATGATTAGAGGGTCCTGACCCCCTACTTTTGAGAACATATGTCCACAACCCACAGAATAACCAAAGATATTGGAATAGCAACAAGATGGAGCATTGTAATGCATTTCAACGGAAGCAAAAGTTGGAGCACTTCCGGTCTCCTAAGTGGGCGTGTCACCAACGGCATTTTGCTGTGGAGGCTGACATAGGCAGCGCCCAGACAGCTAAATCTAGTCAGTGTATCCCAAAATGCTTCCAAAAAAAAATCGAATGCTAATATGCCGTCCGTTGGACCCTGTTTGTTAAATTCCATTCTCTCTGGTGTGACCCCGCTGTCTCTTCAGGGAAAAGTTACTAGCCTAGCCAGGAGCCATTGCATACTCACTGACAGGAACAGACTGACACTGCTTGGTCCAGCTGTAGCCCCAGACCTCACTCTGTGCACTAGTTATAGCCTGTACCACCAGCATCATCTATTATGCACGCACACACACACACACACACACACACGCACACCCCTACACACGGCGCACACACACACCTACACACACACACACACACGCACACACACACGCACACACACGCACACACACAACCGATACCACTGCCTACATTAATGCCTCTTCTAGCTTGACAAATTCTATATGCGTCAGTCTTGTTAAACAGCGGTTGAGCGATGTGGAATTTCCTCATTCACTTTTAAACCCAGGCAAAGAGTTCACCCCATCCTGGTGAAAAGTTCTCAAACTGACCGAATCATTTGTCCACGGTGCCTTTAGGTCTGCTCTGGACAACTTAAGATTCATACATTGAATACACACACACACATTAATATGGGTTTATTTTCTGTTTTTGAACTGTAATTCTTGTGCTTTTATCAAGACATTTATCATTGGGACACTTTAGCATTGTTTTGCAACAATTCTTCTGAGTTTCTGTCTCTTATTGTCTTTGCTTATTCGTGAGTCTCACTAAAAGACATGCTACAGCATAAACCAACGCTGCAATTTATATATAGTACACACACACACACATATATATATATGTGTGTGTGAGTGAATGTATGTATATGTTTGTATATGCTGTGTCTGTATCATTTGTTTGTAACTTTTTTTCCTTCCTATTGGTAACATTTTCATCTCAGCTTTTGATCCTTTTGACTCAAATCAAACTACAGGCCTGAACTCATGTTAAAATGAAATATTATTGGCTGATATCCTTAAACAGATGTAATCTGTGAATTCTAAATCGCATGCAATGAACTCAACAAATATTTATTTATTTCCTGTGATAGTAAGAAGGAAAAAGTTAATGGTGGAAGAAATTTATTAATATAGATGCTTTATATGTTGTATGATTAGAATTTTATTTGGAAATAATTTCTCATTTGACTCCTTACCCTAAAAATTATATTGATAACAAAAATTGCCTTAAGGTTTGCCCCTAAAGCCCCGGACACACTGCAAGCGTCTAGAAGCGATGTAGCGTGGAGAGACAATTGAAAGTCAATGTGATTCAGCGACTTGAAGCAAGGGCGCGTGGGCGGGTACCGAGTTAAACTAGTCCCAACTCCAGGCGACCCTTGGGCGGGTACCGAGTTAAACTAGTCCCAAGTCCAGGCGACGCTTGGGCGGGTACCGAGTTAAACTAGTCCCAAGTCCAGGCGACGCTTGGGCGGGTACCAACGGGAGCCATGGTTGACCGAAACATTTTGTGTAGGAAATAGGGATAGAGAGAGGGATGCCTAGGCAACCAGAGCCTGGAATGTAAACAAGCAAACAAATTTCAGCGACAAAGCAATTAGATGGGCGACGGGCGGATCGCTTACAGTGTGTCCGGGGCTTAAGGGCTTCCATTTATCTTGCTCGCAACTCTTTTTTTGGTTTCATTCTTTCTATTTTTTGACACTTTTTTAAACTTTTTCCCCCTTTATCAGGTGTTTGAAGTTATTCTTTTTCTTTTGTGTGGTGATCATCTTTCCACTATAAACCATAGTGCTTTGTACACATACAGTGTATATGTTATATATTTAAAAGACAGATCTATAAGTCAAAATATAATGTTTTTAGTGTTTATATGCCCTGGTACTTTGTCCTGACGATGAAGCTGAGAACTGCTTGGTGATGCAGAGCTCTGTCTAGTGCTGGTTTTTATTTCGTTATGCTGTTTCTGTGTCGTGGCATTTAGGTTTTAAAGAGTTATATCCGTAGTATCTATTGAATCTGTTTAGGCCAGTAATGGGTTTGTTCTAGCCTTAAAGTAACATAAGGAAAAAAGTTAAAACATTAATATTAATTTTCTAAGTTTTTACTTTTTGATATGTAGCATTTTAAATATTGTAAACATGGCAAAGTGGCCACAGAATAAATCAAATAGTTTTGCAATAGCATATATAAAACAATGGTGCTTTATAGGCAATGTATCTGTCCATTCTCAGTGTCTCTTTGAACTGCTCCGACTAACATTGCAATTTGATGTTCTTTATATATGTATGCTGAAATTGTCTTTAAAGATGATATATAATTAATATATGTGCCTTATGGTTTAGCTGTCTGAAGACGGAATGAACCGTTAAATATGCCCTTCAAGTGTGCAGTTTATTCTTTATAACTTTCAGACTCCCTAATCACGTAATTATTTACATTTGAGCCATTTATCTGAAATACATGCAGCTATATAATTAACTATTGTTTAAATGTACATTTAATAGCTTTCCTAATGTAATGGAAATGCTATTAAAACATTAAATATGGGTAAAATTCCAAGTCTTCTTAATGGCAGAAATGCAATATAATTTAGCAGTTTGTAGTGCCTCCGTAATATTACATTTAGCTAATAACAAGTAGTAGTAACACTGATCATAATCAATGACATCTACGTCTTGTTGGACATGTCAACCTTAGACTGAAAGCTCAGATATGATGTGTAAACATCTAACAAAGAGAGATTTCCGCATGGCTTGAAAGATTTATAGTAATATCCCTCATCATACATTTTCTATTTTGTCTTAACTGGAAAACTGCATTTGAAAGAAATTTGGCAACCAAATTAGTTCCTTACCAGTTCTGCTATTGTGCATGATAGATAATAAATGCCTTGCCCAAAATATTATGTTTTAAAAGAAATACTGAATGAATGTGTGTAATGATGCTGGATTTTATACAGGGTTTTTTTGCTGATGTTTCACAATAGTAAAACTACTAGTATTACTCGCTTTGCTTCTGTGACGATACCCATTGATTACACTAAATAAATAAATACAATTCATACAGTGCCAGTGTACTGTACGTAAGGGTAGCCTGTTAATTTGACTCGGCGTGACGTAGACTAGAATGATCAGATTGTGGTTTTGTTGCATCGTGCAGCCACATGAGTTACCATGTGCCAAAAAATAGAACATATTTGTTGTACCTATACTCTTACATTTGTATAGGTTATGATTATGCAGTAATCAGAAACACAGTTTTGACACAACTCGTTAAGGAATCTTGAAGTAACTAATTTTGTTGGCGTAAGTAAATACAAATAGATGCTGTCATTACTTGATATATGTATCCTTATTTACTGTTAAATGTAAGCTAATACACTTATTGTCAAATTCAACAAATATCTCCTCGTAATTCGCAATGTTACCGTTCTCCGTGCGTTTTGAAAAAATGAACCGATACTTCTACACAGTCCTGGCTACGTAAATAGCAACATAAACAATGGGGCGAACACCGCTCACATGATCAAAGCCCTACCTTCTTTGCTTCACAATGCAATTTGATGTGTAAGGTGGCACCGCGGAGGACAGCAAAGCGATACTGTTTTGATTTGAGCTCGAAGCTAGCAAGCGTTCTCGAGAATGACCCTGCCTTTAAATTCCTTGATTACACACAACCCCTTTTAATGGAACTGTCACTAAAATTGGAATCACCTGCCTGTCTGCACAACACATATTGTTAAATCAAGATGGTGTCAAGCAAAAGGTAATGATGTATGTGCCTTGGCCCCCAAAGACATAAACGCAGTGCCAAAGGCAATGGAATGTGAGACATTTCTTTATTAATTATCCCAACTGCCAAGGATAAATGCACACAATTATTGAAGATGAAAGGATGTACAATTTCTGTTTATAGATTTTTGGACTTTGAACAATAAGGATGCATAGTGTCCCTGCAATTACTGTAGTTAGATGGCTGAGTTACAGCATATAAAGTTTATTTAATATATGCAGTTTAACTGAATGGCCTGAAGAGGGCTAAAAACAAGAACCATAGTATATACAGTATATATAGACACACTACAAACGGATTTTGACCATGCATGATTTCGTTAATCGTTGTGTTATACAATTCATACACAGTTCATGTAAACCTTAATTGAATATACACTTCATATTTAGTTTTTAACTGCATACGGCATTTAAAAACGTTTTGTCAAAAAAGGTTACATGGTTCTTATTTTAGTGAATTATTTATGTTCAAAAATGAGATGATTAAAAGATAAAACTATCGACTATTACTTTTACTAAAGATTAAAATTATGTTCCTTCACAGCAGTTTTTGTCGATTTCAAATGATAAAGCTGATGTCCATCTTTATCATCTTGAAATCTAGATGTGTTTATCCATATCCTGATATACTTCCAAGTCCTGCTTTATATTTAAATTCAAAGAATTTGCTTATTTTTATTCTTTACATAAAAATGCATATTTGAAATACCAAAATAAAGTCAGTATGATTGAGTTTCCAGAAAGGCATCTGCTGCTGTGCAACTTTAAGGGCCCCCCAAAAACAAATTACATAACAACTTTGAGAAACACGTTTCCTCTTTAAAGACGATATCAGCATTTTCTTTTAGGCTACATGATTAGGATTTTGTATATTTTCTGTGGGATCCAGCTTTTTCTTTTTATGTTATACAATATATTAATATATCTGATTTAAAGTTTTAATATGCTAAAAATTCATATTGACTATATTATTATAATATTGTTGTTGTTATTGCTGTACGGGGAAATTAACCCAATAAGAAGTTTGTATCGCTGCACTGATGTCTTATTAAAGTATACTGACTTACCCAGTCGCTTGTCACATTGCGTTTTTGCTCTGCAGAATGTGACAGCATGTCGTTTTACAATAGATCATCACAAAATGAGTAACTTCACATGGTGATTTTTCATCGTCAGTGGTTTCCGTGCTTGCATTTGTACACATAAAAAATGAACGTCTTTAATAATCCTCTCTCATATTATTTTTCCACATGCATATAGGGTCTTTTCATGTGCTATGTCATTAATCCATATTAACCGCTCCTCTGACAACTGAGAAAATTATACCTGGTGTTTTTCTGTTCTGTGTGTGTGTGTGTGTGTCTGTGTGCGTGTGAGAGAGAGAGTGTGTGTGTTGGTCCAAGTTGTTGGAGCCAGGAGAGAAAACAGTGAACAGCTACAGACAAGTTAATTGAAGAACATTCCGTAACATTGTGTTCTGTTTTGCTTTCCCTCTGTTTCTCGCATTTATTTTTCACTTACCCATTCCTTCCCCATACCCCTTTGCCTCCCCTCTCTCTCTCTCTCCCTCTCCCTCTCTCTCTCTCTGCCAATAACAACATAACAGCCTTAAAAGGAGCCAAAGCAGTCTGGTACCAATCACGTTCCCTCAGCCAATTGGACAACAGTGAAATCTGAATGTTTGCTCAAGTGAACACATATGGAAACAAGTGCATGGTAAACAGCAGTGTGGCTGTGTACAGCAACCTCAATATACTGTAGGCATCATCTGGCTTGTGTCGCGGCGACAACTCACTGAGGATGTTTGCACACAATGTTAACACCTACAGTACAGCCAAAAGGCTCAAACAAAGGCTCAAAAATGAAAGTTGCTCGCCAGAAAAACAAGTAGGCAATTGTCTGAAAATCAACAAGATTCAACTCCTAAGATACACTACGTACTTGGTTACTTATGTAATCGATGCTTATTTGAATACAAAACTGACACCACGAATGCATATAGGCTACTGTACATTGCCCAACACTTCAAAGAACGCAGGAAGCATGATTATTTCTGTATTCTCTGTTATTGGCAATAGAGAATCTCCTACAGACTAAAGTTTAAAGTGTGAGCGACGATGTCAGGAATTGTTGCATTATACCAAGTCATTTGGCAATAACAAGCATCGGCTCGGCTGGTTTTGGCTTTATACACGGGTGTCATTTGTATTTTTAGTTCTTTGCTTACTCCACGATTTCTCCTGGCCCTTGACATGTGCTTATCGACACAAATATAAGTGTGTGTTTTCAGCATGTATGTGCAGAGCCACATATTTGTTGAAACTGTTCATGCATGCAAGCACGCACACACACACACATAGTACACACGTTTTGTCTCCAGAGAGGCATTCTTCTCAGATCTGTGCCTTTTGTTTCATCAAACTCAGTCATTTTGTTTCCTACAGGCAGGGCGTAAGGAAACAAATGGCCGTGGTAAAAGACCTTCTCTTGAGTCATGTCTCCAGTGTGGACATTACAGTTTTTTTCAACGGCTAACACA
The DNA here is from genome assembly GCA_025399935.1 of Amblyopsis rosae. Taxonomy (NCBI): domain Eukaryota; kingdom Metazoa; phylum Chordata; class Actinopteri; order Percopsiformes; family Amblyopsidae; genus Amblyopsis; species Amblyopsis rosae. Next base: position 16,047 of record JAODTR010094678.1, on the reverse strand, counting down.
CATTTTTCAGAACTATTCTCCCATTTTCAAAACATTACACACAAATCCATGAATCGCACACACAAACTGCAGAATGCCTCATATCTCCTGCAGAATGAAACATTACATTCAAAACACCACACACAGTGCAAAAGCAAAGGATTTCCCCCCACTATAAATACCTGTGTTTTCGTAATGCATCTACAGTACATATGTGAAACACGAAAGGGATCAAGTTGTCAATTTCATTATTGATTATGATTGTAAATGCTTGTCACCATCTTGATTTCAATGCAAATCAAGTGGAAAAAAATCTATTTACAGCATTCAGTCTGAGGTAAGGTGGACGGTGTGCCGTTGTTGCTGCCATTTCAGTGTGTTGCTTTCTTATGTAAGTTATGTGTTGTGTGCATTGTAGTTGCACTCACTAGTGTAATCACTTGACAATGTGTATGCTCGCCTTTAAACACTACTGGGTTGTTTAAGTAAATATTGTAGTCTACTGTTGATTACATCTTTGTCTCTAACTACTTTGGTGTCTGCACAATCAGTTCAGTCTGAAAGAGAGAGACAGATATATGTGTATGCTACACATCTCACAGAACAGCTGATTTTCCGCGTGAACTACCTCTAAGTCCACTATATTTTTGTCACCGGAGAGGGCCTCTTTGAGATGAGGCACAGGTGTTCATGGAGCTCGTATAGGAAACACAATCGCTTCTAGAATCCTCTAGGGTCGCCAGGACAGCCCTGCTAGGCTGACAGCTCCTTGACATCATGTTAGTTTTGTGTATATGTAGTAAGTAATATTTTATCTGTGCACGCCACTGCATTATTCAGTCAAGTGATTTTTCAAGTGTCAAGTGTGACATCAAAATTGCGACATGTCAGTAGAATAAATATTAGAAAGCTTAGATCAGAAACGGTATAACCATTGCAATGCAGGGGTGAGCCTTATCATCCAAGGCTGTTGATATAATTTGGACTTTATTCACTTGAGTATTGGATAGTGCATAGTGAGTGCTCTCTCTCTCTCTCTCTCTCTCTCTCTCTCTCTCTCTCTCTCTCTCTCTCTACTGGAGAACAGGTCAGTCTACTGTCAGCTGGTAGAAGTGTTTCACACTTTCCTAACAAACCAGAAAATCTTCTGGCAGACACATTGTCTCAATTTCAGATTTTCAGCCATTTGACCAGTTATGTTGGGAAAAACATACAGTAGCCTAAATGTGTCCAAATTACCCTGCAATCACCACAGTGGTGCTTTCAACAGTTAATCACATCACTTCTGTTATATGTTATATTGTTTTGCTGAAAGCTATGTCGTGCTAACACAGGCACGGATATTATTGAAACTGGTGACTGTCCAGCTTCATGGCTCTCTTCAGTATTACTGTGTGGCAGAGAGTAAATTTGTCACAAAATGTTACTGTACCAACTTCTTTCCTTTTTTTCTTTTCCATCTGCCATTTCATCCTATTTACCCTTGGTACCACTACCCTTCATAGCATTGCCAATCAGCTGGTCTGCAACCTAAACCACAGCCACGGAACATAATCCATGCAGGCTACAAGTGGCCCCATTCAGAGCAATGATGACAGTTAAGATAGTTGCAAACACAGGCAGCAATGACGGCTAAATATAACGCTATACAGTAGGTGAAGAATTACTCATAAATAAGGTGCAAGTTTCCCCATTTGAACTAGTACACTTGTTGTAGTTGTGTTTGTTTATATGGCATTTAAAGGGCGTTTAATATGCTTCTGTGTTTAAATAATGGTGATAAAAATATCCTGTTCTTGCCTAGAGATATTCGTGTGGTTAACTTCCCTACCCCAGCAGCATACCCCTGTCTCTGAGTATCGCAAACACACTGGAATATTCAAGGTGTAACTGCCCAGCTATTTTTGTTTTTATCATCACAGGATCAAGACTAGTACAGTATGGCATTTAACAAAATCTCTCTCTCTCTCTCTCCCCCTCTCCCCCTCCATCCCTCCCTCCCTCACACGCACACGCACACGCACGCACACACACACACACACACACAGACCACCGAGGACAAAGTAGCTGATTATACGGATAACAATATTCTGGTACATTGTGCAACAATTGCTTTGACGTAAGAGCATTTATTAGCTCACAGTGAGTTATTGATTCTAATTCCTGATGCTCAGACAATATTGACACACCATAAGTCATAAAAATACTAAAATACAACAACAACACAAAATTCAACAACAAAAGAAACACCAGTATTAAAACTAGGTAGGTACTAGGTATCTCACGATACCAAACGTATCATGATACATGGGTCAAGATCAAATTGCAATGCAATACATTGTGATACGATACCTATTATCATACATTGCGATTTTATACTTCATTTACTAAAAAAGTTTAAATATAGCTAAATAAATAAATGACATTCAATTTGTTTAATGAATAACAATGTTTAGTTCCTTCATGTTGTATCTCTATTCCCTGTCTAGTTCTGCATATTTTCTTTGCACTTATTTTAAGCAGTTTTATAATGTATCGATACTTTATGTTGTGATACTCGATATATATATCGGTTTCCTCGCACAGCCTGTACATACAGTATTAGTAGCTAGGTGCACGGGTGGAAAACTTTGCATCTAATTATTTTGTGCGAGCTGACCCATACACATCCCTGATGGGCCGGCCATCTGCCAATCAGTCCGTCTGCCTGTCTGTCCCGCGGGAAGCACGTCGTGCCTCAAGGGCGGCCCAACAAGCTGATCCAGGAACAGTGTGTTTATGTTCCAGTTCGCTCCCAGGACAGGGGAGGGCTCCGACAGGACCTGAACTCAGGACAGCTCGAATATCACTGTAAACACACAAGCCCTGTTTCCCATGTTAGCTTCGCTGGACGCGAGCCAGAATGAAAACATTTAGAGGAAGACTGGGAGAAGGAGGAGAGCGAGGGGGGGGGGGGGGGGGGCCAAGCAAGAAATATATAGAAAGAAAAATGATAGCCTTTACAGAAAAGCCGTATGAATATAACAATGATCACAATGATTTGAAGTTCAGTTTTCTTAAGGGAGCACGTAACATTTTCCTATATTTGTTTTGAAAAATATTTTTGAATTCCACATTTCCCTCTTTTTTTTTTTACCCTATAGGTTATGTGGGCGCATATGGGTGTGCATTTTAACGAGGAGTAAACTCGTAGTTTGCCTGTAGTTATTGTGTGTCTGTTGTTCATCTCTTTTGAAGTGCACAAAAAAATTCCAGGGAAATTATACCATACAGTTGGATAGACTACGCCTCACCTGTCAAAACTGTGTTTTCGGCAATTGTTCTGAGCTGTGAGACAGGCAAAGAATGCATTGTTTACTCAATCGTCTTGTCTGTATGTCCACTGCAAACCCTGTCTGGAATGAAGGCCAATAATAAGCTCTTTGACAAGATGATTTAGGATAAAATAGGTTAAATTGTATATCATTAATTAAATAAATGAATACAACATCATTTGAACAGGAGATCTTTTACAAATTACAAAGTCAAACGGCAACACACAATCATGCGGATGGAACTATTGTGCGCAAGATTTCTTAAAAACTCCAACCAACTAACACCAACTGAAGGCCTCACTGATCCAGTTGGTGTTGGTAAGCCGACATATGTCTGGGCAGTGGGCAAGCACTTTCACAGGAAGTAATGTAGGCTATATTTAACCTTCCTTGTGCAAATGTGTCTATTTGTATGCGGTTGCATATATAAAGTCCTTATAATGTTCTAAAGGTAAGGTAAAGGTGCTTTTATTGTCACATACACATAGCGAAATTTGTTCACTGCATTTAACCCATCCCACGGGAGCAGTGGGCAGCCGCAGTGTTCAGCACCCAGGTACTCCATATATATGCCAGTGTCTCTGGTCAATGGCACTGACAGTAGACAGTGAACCTGACATGTTTTTTTCTGAACATGTGTCCTGAGGTTTATAAAGTCTGAATATGTCACACTCATGACATGTTTTAGGAGACACTTGCCAGATGTATTAATTTACTGGTTGTTCAGAATTTCCTTTCATTTGCAGCTGTCATTTGGTTCCAAAGTAATGATAATTAGCAATAGCAGTCTTTATAAAATATTTAAAGACGATTATTAATACATTTTAAACCTAAAAAGATGACTATGATTCAAGTGAATCATGGAGAACGCTTTAAATATAAACGGACTTGCTTGAAAATGCTGGTGGGACATATTTAAATCCCATATGAAAATAATTGTATCAAGAAAAATGCAACAGCTATATTCCTTGTGAATGGATCTAACAGGTCAACAATCTTTTGTCTTCTGAGTAACTTACACAAGGACGAAGGGGAATGATATGAAAAGCATTATGGTGACACGGACTTTATTGAACCTTTAGAGAAAGGAAGTGTCTGGCTTGAAGTCACCCTCCCTCTTCTTTAAAATCTTGAACAGTCAGATCTTTGATGGACCTTTTGCCCTTGTGACAGCCTGCCTTTTAACCCCTCGACAACCCACAGAGCATTTCCTGTGGGGCTGAAACACATACAGTCAGTTGCTACAGTCAACGTGTGTGTGTGTGTGTGTGTGTGTGTGTGTCAGTAAGAGACAGACATACACAGACCAGTTTTCCTCATAAGAACATGATTTCACAGTTCAGTCTAGATATGTGTGTTTTTCATGCATTCACAAGCATACCTCTCTGTGGGCACATGTTGTTAAAGCGTCTCTTTCCGCCACCAGGCAGGCATTCCAGTATCTCAGAACACAACAACATAACTTCATATGTGCTATAAAAGTTTTATAATCGAGATGGCAATCAAGACAAATGTGCAGTTTCTCATGAATCAGGAGCAACACCATCTGATGTTATTTGTAGGGAAATCAATATAGTAGTTATTGGATGGAAAATTAAACTGGATACTCATTATCCTCATGACCCACTTCCCCTAAAATGCTTCAACAGGTGTAGCCATGTCGCCATCTAGTGGAGAAAGTTCTTTGCAGTTGATTAAGATAGCGTAAAGTTGAGTTTGAAATGTAGGCCTACTAACAACTAGATTAGAAGAATGACGTGTTACAGCATTTCAATGACATACAGAAACCAAATAAAAATAAATACACATTTAGAAAGAAGGGGTCAATATGTAAATGCAAAATGAATATAAAATGATGTTGCCTTGTCTTAAGCCGTGGCAACCTCATTTAGCCATGGCAACACTAATGAATTCAATAGTGCTTTTAGAACCCTCTGCAGTTGGACAGACATTCGGACCAACACTGCTGATTTTCTTCAGCGGGTTGAACCTTGTAACATTCCTGAGTTTTAAAAGGTGCTAAGGGAGCAGATATTAAAATTTCCTGTCGAATGTCAACTAAGGATTTTAAATAATTTACAATGGATTAGTCTTTTTCAATCATTTACTGTACATTTTCTTCAAATGTTCTTGTAGCCTGCATTGCACATCTTTGTGAGCAGTTGTTTCAGGATGAAGTTTGAGAATATTCTCCTGGAAATAGATGGATTCGGGCCCTTTCAAATAGTCGTGGCCATATTGTTCTTTGTGCCTCAGATAATTCTACCTTTACACTTCTTGATGAACATCTTCATCGCAGCCGTGCCGTCTCACCGCTGTGACATTAGCAGCTTGGGCGATGGGGGAATGCTCAGGAATCTCTCCAGAGAGGAAAGGCTGGCTGTCAGCGTTCCTTTACTGGGAGACGGGACGCCAAGCTCGTGCTCAATGTTTGCAGAACCCCAGTTTCATCTCCTATCCAATGTCTCTGGGGGTATCAACTTGCCCACTGTACAGTGTCAGAGTGGGTGGGTTTATGATAACGGCACGTTCAGCTCCACGCTGGCAACGGAGGTAAACATCTGATTGTTTTTACATCACATTTTATTTAGCATATATATTTTGATGAAGAAATAGTTCTTAATTGTAGGTAATGCTGTGTTAAGGTTAAATATTGACAAAAACATATGACAATCTAAGATTACAATCAGTGTTGGTTACTCAGGATAAGTAATAAGTTACTATTTACATATTACAATAATATTACTTTACTTATTACTGGGTATTAAAAGTCATGTTAAATTACTTACTACTTTCACAATCACTACCATCACTTGCCTCTTCTGAAAAATGACAACCTGTGTAGCCAGCTCATTTTAGAACTGAATCCTCTTTATTGGAACGATAATGAACCTTAGGAGTCAACAATCAGCCACAGTGAAAACATGGCAGCCTCTCAAACCAGATGATTGGACAGGCTGGTTTAATTAGCCTACCCTAAGTGTCACAGAGCGAGGTGGCAGAAACCAGGCGCAGGTTGTGGTTCAGAACAACGATACATTTATTAATATAAACTCAAAAAACAGACATCAACACTCACCTCAAGGGCTCAACAGAGGGCTACATATACTAAGGCTAATTAGGGGAATGACAAAGACAAAGTCCAGGATGAGTTAATGTGTGAGGGAAAGGCTGTGTCGGCTGGTTAAGGAAGAAGGGAGGCGGTGGGGCTTGGCAGGAGGTCTGGGTGGTGGGTGTGGTGAAGGTGTAGTGTTGAGGGCGGTTTTACAGTTTGTTAAGGATGCAGGTTTAGGGGCTAGAGTTTAGAGTAGGGAGGCTGTGACTGGCCTCACACTCCGGTACAGTAGGTGGCGGTATATGCACCTTTCAGTTGGTTGCGATCCACCATTAAACCCCACAGAAGAAGAAGAAGTTAATGTGTGAAGGGGAAACCTGGGAAGCATGGCAGACAGGTGAAGGCTGCCATTAAACCCAGACACTAAGTTTGCTAGGACCAGAAATGTTCTTCTAAAGCAGTAATGCAGCATTACTTAGATAAGTGATTGTAATGTTATTGCTGTTTTGGAAAAAGTAATTATTAACACTACTAGTTACTGGGAAAAGTAATAATATTACAGTAACTCGTTACTAGTTACTAGTTACTACTACTACTACCACTACTACAGTACATTGACACATCCCATACCACCTCACGTCAAATAAATGTTCATCTGTTGATACATAGGGGCTACTTACAAAACTATGTTTTGTATAAAAGTGTCTAAATGCTGTATTGTAAAAGTCAAATATAAAAAAACAACACATACTAACTTTTATCACGTTTGTTGTGTTGTTTTTCAGTGGGACCTTGTTTGTGACAACAAAAGCATGAATAAAGCCACAGCTACAATCTTTTTCATCGGAGTAATGTTTGGTGCAATTTCTTTTGGAGCTCTCAGTGATAAGTATGTGCTCGTTATAGCCATTATTTATTTCTTGTCCATTCATTATGTCAGCCACTGACCTATAAAATCTAATTTGTTTTGGTCACTTCTCTTGCAGATTTGGGAGGAAAAGTGCTCTTTTGGTCTCTTACATTATAACATTTATATTTGGTATTTCCAGCGCATTCTCAACATCGTACATCATGTTTGCCATACTGAGATTTCTAACTGGTTTTGGAATCATAGGAATAAGCCTTATCCCAGTTGTTCTCAGTAAGTAGTTAATTATACAAAGTTCCACACATCCATAATGTAATAATTAAACCAAGACATGGAAATAAAAACATAATAAACTCAACTGAAGTTGAGATCAAAGATAGATCGATTACAAACATGTTATAATATACTTTATAATAATATCAGATTACACTGTTCCCTGTATGGAAACCTTTGACATCATCATCAACATCAAATCATAGAAAATATAAAAAAAATGTACTTTCTTAGTAATCCTTTGTCAATCTCTCATCACTACAATTTATCTAACAGATTATAGGCCTACTTACTTTATATTTATTTCGACCCATTTATACAAATATATAAATTCAAACTAATGCTTAATTAATTCTATAATTAAGCCTATGTGCAAGTGAGTTGTGACATTAAGTGACATTATAACGTGTTACATAAATGTGTATATAAATGTGTTGTATCCTGTATGGTCTATGAAGGCACTGAGTGGGTTGACGTTGGTCACCGTGCGCATATTGGTGCGATGGGCAGCATGGCCTGGCCGTTGGGGAACATGCTGCTGGCAGCCTGTGCCTACCTGGTAACCGGCTGGCGCATGCTAGTCATCACCGTCACCACACCTGTGTGTGTCGGTCTTCTGACCTGGTGGTAAGTGAATATTGGACTAATAATAATAATAATAATAATACATTTTATTTATAGACGTCTTTCAAAGCACCCAAGGTCACCTTACAAGACAAAAGTAAATAACCATGTGACAATATTAAATTAAAAAACAAGAATTCAGTGCATAAAATCAATAAGGTTCTAAAATCTATTAAGAAAACAGAAGATTGCTGTGTCCAGATGAGCAGTGATCATGTTGACCATGTCCTTATAGTATTGTTTCCATAATATAGAACTATGTCCTTTAGAGAACTATGTTCCTATAGAGAACTTCTGTATGTTCCTATAGAGAATATAGAACTATGTTCCTAGAGAGAACTACAGTATGTCCTTATACAGAAAATAGAACTATGTCCCTTTAGAGACCTACTAGGTTCTATGTCTTTATAAGGAATATATAACTGTATGTATATATATATATATATATAACTGTGTCCTTATACAATATAGGCCTTTTGTTTCTTTATAGAGAATTGTCGCTATAGAGAATATAGAATGTATTTATAGAGAAATATGTCCTTAAATAATATAGAACTATGCCCGTATAGAGAAATATGTCCTTATATAATATAGAACTATGTCTTTATAGAGAAATATGTCCTTATATAATATACAACTATGTCCTTATAGAGAAATATGTCCTCATATAATATAGAACTATGTCCTTATAGAAAAATATGTCCCTATATAATATAGAACTATGTCCTTATAGAGAAATATGTCTTTATATAATATAGAAACATGTCTTTATAGAGAAATATGTCCTTATTTAATATAGAACTATGTCTTTATAGAGAAATATGTCCTTATATAATATACAACTATGTCCTTATATAGAAATATGTCCTTATATAATATACAACTATGTCTTTAGAGAGAAATATGTCCTTATATAATATAGAACTATGTATTTATAGAGGAATATCTCCTTATATAATATAGAACTATGTATTTATAGAGAAATATGTCCTTATATAATATAGAACTATGTATTTATAAATAAATATGTCCCTATAGACAATATAACTACTGTATGTCCTTATAGAACATATAAATATGTTCCTGTAAAAGATAGAACTATATCCTACAATCATACTATGTCTTTTTAGAGAATATAGAACTGTCCTTATAGAAAACTATGGCCCTATAGAGAATATAGGGCTATGTCCTTATAGAAAACTATGTCCCTATAAAGAATATGGGACTATGTCCTTATAGAAAACGATGGCCCTATAGAGAATATTGAATTATGTCCTTATAGAGAATGTTGTCCTTATAGAGAATATAGGACTATGCCCTTCTAGGGAACTTTGTCCATATAGAGAATATAAAACTATGTCCTTATAGAGAACTATGTCTTTATACAGAATATAGAAATATATCATTATAGAGAACTATGTCCCCATAGAGAATATAGAACTATGTCCATACCTACAGCCAACTTTTAAATGCTAACAGTTTTGTAGTGGGTATTTCCACTGACCAGTGAACCAGTGAAAGCAACTGCATGACACAGCTTTCTGTCTGATTGAGATTTACTACAGTAAAATAATTGGGACAGCTTTCATACCACGTGCAGTTATGTAGCCTAACACTGTTGGTGCCACCAGTATGCCACATAGCATGCAGTCTGCCTCAGTCAGTGTGCCTCTCACAAAACAAAAGTTCTTACTGGCTGGGGGAAGTATGAATGTTAAATATGCATATTTATAATTATAATATACTGTACAGTATAATGTTGTATATAAATATTAATGTTACTGTTTTTATGTGACTACATATTACATTTTCGATCACATTTTGTATCTTATATTTAATTAACTTGAGCATGTTGAATATAATTGTAGGTGGGTTCCAGAATCTCCTCGGTGGCTCTTGACAAATGGCAAAGTGGAAAGGGCCAAGTTTTATATACAAAAATGTGCTCGATTCAACAAGAGAGGAAATGTGTGCTCGAAGATAACGTTGGAGGTAAGGGCAAAGGGTATCGTGTAACTGATAAGCTTTTTCAATTCTTCATATTTCCAAATACATACTGTAACTATAATCTAAAATTATTCTGTATACTTTGATTTAGTTTACTGTCAAAGCCCCATAAATGTGAAAACATAAACTAGATATTCGTCTTTTACACAGACCTTATCCAATATGCAGACAGAAAATGAGAGCAAAAACTACTCATATCTTGACCTTATGAAGACTCCAAAGATGAGAAAACTATCTCTGTTGGTTGGGATTGTGTGGTTAGTAATTTTTTTTTAAACTAAAGTAAAATATATTGGGTATTATCTAAATTAAATTATATTTGTCTTTAGTTACCATGACACCCAAAACAAGTTATACTGAGGCTACTAGTAATTTATGTGTATTCACAGTGCAACTCAAATCAAACGAAAACTGTTTGCAAATGTTTCAGGCAACACCAGGGGGGTATTCCATGAAGCAAGATGAGAATATGTAAAGATAAATAGTGCAGCTTGAATACCTGTGGTTGTAAAGTTAAGGCTTTTTGTGTTCCACCAATGTAATTGAGGACATAAAGCATGTTTTTTTTTCAACTGTAAAGCACTTTGAGCTGCAACCTTGTATTGTATAAGTTTATTAAGATATTATTATTTTTATTGGATACAGGCTCAGACAAGTGAGAATTGTGCAAGTGTGCACGGTATGAAATTATACAACTGTAGAACATTGACAATTATAAAGACAAAAATAAAGGCAAAAAAAATGTATGGAGCTAAATGAACAATATCTTTATGATTTGTTGTGATAAATAAGGCAAAGGAGAGAATCTGTTAAAATCTGACCCCTTTCCCAGAATATATATCCCACAGAATATTCCATATTCCATGCAAACAATTGAAATCAGGTTTTATGAAAATATCAAATTTTCATTAACACAAATATTTATTTCCTTGTTGAATACATATATGAATATGTATCCTTACCTTGCAGGTATGGGGTAGCATCCACCTACTACGGAATCAGCCTTAACATTACTGGATTTGGTTTGAACATCTACCTCACCCACTTCATCTACGCTGCCGTTGAAGTGCCTGCAAAGTTCCTAACGTACTTTCTGCTCAACATCGTTGGACGGAGAAAATGTCAAGCTGGCACCCTTTTATTGACAGGAACCTTCATTGCTATAAACATATTCATGCCCAAAGGTTACATTACAGTACATGTTGTAATATAGCCCCTGGTTCAAAGTTTGCAGTAAATAACTTCAATACATGCTTTATATTATTTATTATTTATATATATAAGACAACTACCACTACTTGTATAGTAAAATTAACCTTTTAAAACTAACCTCATGGCCCCACAAAACCCATTGGGAGATTTGGACAGACACTTTAGGAAACACTGTTACATGTACAGTATATAGTACAGTTTAGCAATGTAGAAGATAATGTAGACCTATTTCATATGTATTTATATACATTCCTGTAGAAATGATACACAAATAATCCAAACTTATATTAATATTTCTATATTTTCAAATTAACGGTTGTGTGATTATCCCATAGGTTTTTGGTATGTGCGTACCATTGTGGCCATGCTTGGTAAAGGCTCATCTGAAGCTTCTTTTTCAACCATCTTTCTGTACACAACTGAGCTATACCCGACAGTTATAAGGTCAGCAGTATCATTTTTAAGACATCCCCTTTCAGTTAGTAACCCGATGAACTATCTTCATATTTAATGAGATTGCTATAAAAGCCTATTTTATCTTAAGGACATTCAGATAGTTAGCTGTTTCTAGGATTTTGAAGCCTAATGATTTCCCATGATAATGTGTTAAAATATAATTATTCTCACTAAGTTACAGTATGTTACCAGCCACTAATACATAAAACTAGATTGTTTGAAGTAAAATTTGAGTAATGTTACATATTTGATTAAAGAATAGCTTTATCAAACCAAACCAGAAAGTTAACCAACAATAACTCAAGCTAATGTGTGGAATGGTCTGCGTGATGTCGCTCGCCCTACAAAAGATGAAGGAAACCATATAAAATATCGTAGGGCTGTCAGACGGTTAAAATGTCATCGCAATGAATCGCATGCTTAGCATAATTAATTGCGATAAACAAATTGCATATGTTTACATGTTAGAAATTTTACCTAAATGTGTTTTTCCCCCAAATGTTATATTTTTCTAACACGATGCCAGCTTTATTAAAATGTTTGCATTCATTAAATTTTTGAAATAAATACAAACATTTTATTTGTTAATCGCAATTAATTACGTAAAGTGCGCAATTACATTTGTTAAAGGCCTGAAAGCCATAGAAATATGTAATCAGTTTGAGGCGGTCAGATCAAGCACTTGCAATAATCTGTTCACTTGTCCCCGTCCTGCCAGGCAAAGTGGAATGGGCTACGTCAATTTCATAAGCCGTGTGGGCGTGTCATTGGCACCACTGATTCTTCTGCTGGAAGATGTGTGGACGTTTCTGCCTGAGGTCATAATCTGCTTTTTGGCTGTTCTGTCTGGCTTAGTGTCCTTACTTCTCCCTGAAACACTGAATGTCAGGCTGCCAGAGACGATTGAAGACATTGAACAAAGGTAACAGACTAGTTTAGAGGGAAATATGTTTTACAATTCCTAAATAATTAGATGGTTTTATCTTGTGTCCTTAAGTGTAATGAGCTTTGCACGTAATTGAGAGAATGATCCTGCTTTCATTATTTCATATTGTTTCAGAAGAAAGGCCATCCCCACCTCCCTGGATATCTCTGACAGCATCCTATAATCACTGGACACAAATGAAACATAGCAACAAGAAAAGAGGAACGAATACGATTGTGTTGTTCCAAGGATTACACACCTAACTTTTAAATAAATAATCAATAAAGTACGCCTACAATATATTTTGTATACTGTATGAGCAATTTATATTATAATTATTCACAGAACCGGTAGCCTATAAATAGTATAACTGTTAGATTTTGTGGGGCCCCCTTTGCAGTGGGGGCCCCTATAATTGTCACCACCTTTCACCCCACCAGCAACGGCTCTGGGCAGCGGCAAGTGATTGCGCGATTGACCAGCAAAAAACTGGTCTAAAGTCAATATAGTATCGCCTATGGTGGATGCACAACACATGGATATGTAGGAGCGCACAAACATGCAAAGGATTACAAATGAAAAGAATACAATGTGAAATATTATTAGTGTGTAACCTACATCAATATATTTTAGGGATCTTGCTGTTGCCTAAATGGTCTGCTCCAGCGCTTTCACAAAACCACCAGTATAATAGCAATCCTCCTATGATGAATTGATTTTTAAAGAGGGGGGATGAGAGATGACTCGGATTGGTTTATCGTACGTTATGCACAAAACACACCCGTGACTAATGAAGAGCCGTTTTGAACCATGCGCCTGGCGTTAAGATCGTTACCACCATTAAACTAGCAAAAGTGTCTATAGACACGCCCTAGATGCAGTTTGCCCTTTAGACCAGGGTTCCCAAACCCTGGTCCTCGGGGATGTTGCCTTGCTCCAACACAGCTGATACAAATGAATGACTTGTTAGAATCCTGATAACGAGCTAGTCATTTGAATCAGCTGTGTTGGAGCAGGGAGACACCTAAAACATGCAGGGCACCGGTCCCCGAGGACCAGGGTTGGGGGACCACTGCTTTAGACCGTACGCTTAGATCGTTAAAATAGGGCCAAATGCTTACATTTCTGCCACCGCTGCACCCAACCATTTGTCAATCTCACAATCTCTGTTGCCCTGTGAATACATCGTTGTCAACATATCTCTCTTTTAAAGTAGGCAGATATTGATGCAGATAGCCTTCATTGGTATCGCCTGGCATACTTTAAAATATTGAGATTCAGTCCACCGCCACTAGGACAGCGGTGAAACCTTGAGAGGTGAGTAGGTCTGCGATGAATCCACCACAAAATGTGACCAGGGCCAGAGAGGAATAGCAAGTAGATGCAGGAGGCTGGCTGTGAGATAATGGGACAGTTCAGACTTTACACATACTGAGAGAACCTTGACAATACTAGTGATGTCACTGTTAAGAGTTGGCCGCCAGTATTTTCACCTTCACCAGGTTTACAGTGCGTTGCACTTCCGGATGACCAGATGCAGGGGAGGAATTAAGCCACTGCATGAGCTGGTTACACGAAAACAAGCCGGTACATACCAAGAACCAAGACCGTTTTCCACGGCTTCCACTGTTTCTGGTGTCCAGGTCAAATTATTTCCCATGGTCTTTAGCAGAGAGGTGAGGGGAGCTTCTACCAAAGATGAAACCTCGGCTAAATCGACAGATGGTAAAAGTCAATAAAATCCTAGGAACTGTGGTAGTGCTTTGACAGTTTGTGGACGTGGACGATTGGTCACTGCCGAGACCTTTTTCCTGTCCAATGGCACTCCCGATATTCTGTGAAACGCAGTTCTCAGCCTTCACATTTAAACTGTGCTGCAGGACTCAGGAGGCATTGCAGAACCTGACAGAACAGTGGTCTTTAATAGTATTTAGTCTTTAGTCTGTAATAATCCCAGGAGATAAAGAATGTGTGAAAACTCAAGTGCGGGGTATATATTTGAAAGGCTGAGGGAGTCTAGGGTCTTAGCAATGCAGGAGTCAGGCTATCGGCGTCAAGGTAAACAAGGAAATATCCACAAACTAAATGGGGGGGGGATCCTGGGTCAGAACCAGTAAGGATGTCAGCTGGCAAGATATTCGATACAGGGAATCAGGCAAGAAATGATTAGACTGTAGTTTTGTAGCAGACATATAGTAGTTTTGGTATTCTGCACAGCCACTACACGGTCTGGGCAAAACAACTGCAACACGCATGAATACGGGAATGGGAGCACTACGGTGACCAGTCTACGCAGCCTCGCTGATTCTGACGTGCCTGTGACAGAAGCTAGCCGGTTTAAGCCTTCTTGCTAGCAGGACCAAATACATTATGTTACGTATTACTAATTTAGCCAGGAAGAATAAAGGAGGACTCTGACTCAAAAGTGTTAAGAATAATAGAGAAGTGTATTAAAAAAGCAATGAACAATCCAAAGATACAATTGGGCGCGGCCGCGGTCTGAAAACACATCCCCAGTCCCGTAAGGCCCTGTGAGAAATGCAAATCAGCCCTGGTAATACCTCTTCCTACCCCTTATATAGCTTACACCTCCGGCTTCCGTTAACACCTTGTCTGATATAATTGTATACATCGCCCTCTATTGGCCAGGAAGTGAGTAGTAATAACATCGTATTCGTAAATATACAAGTGGGGTGTGGTTTGTACACGTACAAAATCATAGAATAAAATGAAGAACAGATAATACAAGCATAACAAATAAAGTAAAATTTTTATAGTCTCACACTTGCTAGCGGGACCAGATACATTATGTTACGTATAACTAATTTAGCCAAAAAGAATAAAGGAGGACTCTGACTCAAAAGTGTTAAGAATAATAGAGAAATTTATTAAAAAGCAATGATGCAATTTTCCACGGCCGTGGTCTGAAACGCATCCCCACAGTCACATAGGGCCCCTTGAGAAATGGAAATCAGCCCAGTTAACCACACCCTCTCCCCCTTATATAGCCACCCCATAGCCACTTCTATTAGTTCCCTGAACAGGACGTAAACATTACCCCTTCCAATTTCCTCCTATTAAAATCTCGTGTCTGATATAATTTTATACACCGCCCTCTATTGGCCAGGGAATGAGTAGTAAGTGTGGCTTGTACACGTACATACATCATATAATGAAACTAAAAGAACAAAATAATATAGGCATAACAAATAAAGTATCATTATTATAATCTCACAATTAGCTACTACATATTGTGCACACCCTCTCCGGGAACCATCACCTTATCGTGGTGGAGAGGTTTGGGTGCCCCCATGAACCTGAGGGCTGTGTTGTC
>JAODTR010094657.1:0-13686 GCA_025399935.1 Amblyopsis rosae | reverse complement strand
GAATACCGATACAGTTAGGAATTGCCGCCTCGCAGGAAGTGCCACACAGAATGGAACGTTAACGTTTCGTTTTAGTTCCGCATTCGAAAATAAGGTGAATTAGAGAGGAATGGAGGAATTCATAGAGACGAATATAACTCTAAACCGGGTGCATTGCAGTGTCCCATCATCGATCACAGAGCTGTCTAAAACCTATTGCATCATGGGAAGGGAAGAGCGATTGCGGGGAAGTTTAACAATTAGAGCAATATTCTGTCCAACCTTTTTCCATCTTCTTAGTTTTTCATGCTGCGTCTTAATGTCTCTCCCTGCCCTATGCCCAATCCTGCCCTCTGTCTGCATAATAAACAAAGCCGACTCAGGAACTTGTCGGCTGTGACAGAAGCCCCGGCCCTTTGCTGGGCCTTCACAGACATCAATCATTTCATTAGGACTTCGGTGGAAACCCGAGCAAAACACATGCAAGATCACACCCAAACCGGAGCTTAGCTAGCGGGTCTCGCTGCTGAACTCAGCACCACAGAACTGGCAACAGCACAGCCAACAGCCATGCACTGTACAGTAGTTCAGTGGAAGAATCTGACCGTATTAGAAACTGGCTGAGACAGCAGTAACCGAATGCTCTCCCATTACTGCCAGCGAGACGGCCACAGCAATGTATGAGTTGTTCAAAATGTGTAGGTGTAGGTGTTTATCAAGTGTGAAATACCTCTTGCTATCATTCTCTGGTCGCCGTGCTTAAAGTGTAACTTCACCCCCAGCTATGTCTGACTCTCCCCACTGCACAACTTCAGAAAGAAAAAAAAAGGAAAGAAAAAAGTATTGGCTGAAGGAAGAGTGGGTAGGGGCTGAGAGGGGGACCCACATTAAAAATAGTGTTATCTTTTAGACATCATGACGTAACAATAGTGTGCTTAGAAGTCAGCAAGGGCCTTGGATGACTTTGGCGTGTTGAGCCAATGCTGTTGTTGTTGTCAATACACCAGCATTGATATGAGTTCAGTATTGTTTAGCTGCACCATAACACATGGTGCAGTTACTCTTCAATCCACTGTATTATGTTGCCATGGACCAATAGTTAATATGATAAATTCTATATTTTCTCCAAGTTATGGTTGCTTTATTTTCTTTGTTTATATTACTATAACATTTGTTTCAAAGATCAGGAAGCAATAAACAATGAAACCATAGAAGGAGAAAGCTTAGTGGGAATCCTTCTGTTACAGTAATATATTCACCAATTAAATGTAATTATGGCTGGGTAAAACACCAATTTCTGCTACTTGAAAGAGACTGCAGATTGCTCTGCAGCTTGTAAAAATCCAGGCAATGTTGAGTGCGTGCCGTAAGGGTACTCGACTGTTCTACTGTGGACCTCCTCTCTTCCTTGTCCAGGGAACACCCTGTTTGACCTCATGTTTAGTCTTAGAAGGGGGTCATTAAGAGCGTAAGCTGCAATCTAATGAAAATGTTGTGACAACATAAGAACGGGGAGCAAAAACAGGCTCTGGGAGAGCAGCTGAGCCTCTACTCCGGGACCCACGGGGAGGTTAAAAAAGAGGAAAGTGATGGTTATCAGCACGCCGTTGAGACACCGACATTAGCCCTGAGAGTGCAGGATGGACTTGATGATAACCCTGAGCGCTGCTGAAAGCCTGTCACCCAGCCCCAGGCCGTTGGCGGTGCCACTTCCAGGAGATCGTGGCAACAGGAGCTGGAAATGAATCACCGTCATGGAGCACCGTGACCGTGGTAACCGTCAATGTTTTAAAGCAGCTTTACAGTACCTGCTTTTCTCAGTCACAATTTGACCGCCAATGAAAATGAAGCGCATTATGTTGTTCCTGCTTCTGTGTACTGTAACCAGACCTGATACAAAAGTTAGCGTGGAAATAATAACTTTTTTTAGTCATGCTATATTGTAAAATAAATGTTGATAAAGCTAGAGTTGGTGCAAGGACGCAATGTCCCTTGAGACGCTTGTCAGACTGTTGTCAAGCCCTAAACCATTGAATCTTACAGTCTCACATGCATTAAATGTAATATCACACGCTATGGCTTCCTTTGTGCGGTGACATTATACAATGTGACAGGCAGTAATCTAATTACTGTAACGTGCAGGGTTGCGCCAAAGGGCGGCGCATCCTTTTACCGGGTTTGCCTCATCGGTGTGCGTTCCGGCTGGCGGTGGTAAGCCCCTGCTCCCAGCGCCACACCCACACGTGCAATCAGAGGATTGTTCCCAGCCGTGTGGTTGTGAGGGAATATAAGGTGGGAGGACTCCTTTTAGTCGGTGGCTTATCTGTGCATGCTGAAAAATTGATCAGGTGCTTCTTCAAAACCCTGGCTCTGTAAATAGCAGCATAAACAAAGTGGCAAACTACTGCTCACAACAAAGCCGTATTGTAGCATTGCTTCACAAAACGTTTCAATGTGTGGGGGTTGGCGCTGGAGAGGAATTGTATTTGAGCTTGTTAGTGAAGTTAGCAAGCCTTCTCAAAAATAGCCAACCCTGCCTTTAATCGGGTACACTCTGAGAATGCTGCTCTCTGGACTGAAACAATGTAGGCAGCAGCCTACTGCATACATGCAGAATGTTGCTGGTTAATGAGCACCGTCCCCCTTTTAACAGTGTTCTTCATAATTCTGATGCTTAGTTTTATCCACTGAATGGTTTCTGACATGCAGGATGGGACAACAATGAAGAATAATGTGTTTGGTACCTATACCAGTACATATACAACAGTGCATTACTGTGAAGCGAGTGTGTCTTTGAATGAGTCCTCCCATTCCCCAGCTACAGTATCACTATAGCTCTCCAACCCTAAAGCGCTTCCACATGCTGTGCTAGCTGCCCAGAGCTCACTGCCAAAGCGAGGTGCAGTTTCAGTTTGGATGTCAAACCCCACTGTTGGAGTGGACAGACAAACCACCCTGTACTTTACCGTAAACGCAATCACCAGAGGTATGCTGCACACACGCACACGGCATATTTGCGTCAATGCCGTTGAACATGAGTGAAACAATGGGATGAAAGATTATTCATTTATATTTGCTAAAATACCTCTGAATCAGTGGCAGTAATTTGTCAAATGCACATTATAGCAAATTGATTCTATGTTATTAAACTGTAATATGGCGAGAGGATGTTTCTCTGAGCGGCGATACACAAAGCGACTCCCAAGGCAACGAAATGTTATGCGATGAACGCAACAAAACTAGCGAACATTTGTCAATGTGTTGCCCCTTGCCGTTGCCGTGTTTATCATAGCTCATTTTCAACAACATTCTGTCTAGTTGTTAGAGCATTCCAGCCTATGTCATTTTCACGCGCTTCTCCCCACAATGAAACACAGTAAATGTATACGCCATTTTCATTCCCTCTGATGCTTCCCTCGAGCATTTTATCTTTTAAAGTTCAACCACAGAGACCTATAATGTTGGCAGGCTGAGAAAGTGGGATGTGAACAGAGACAGCACATCCTATAATAACCACCCAGCAATATAACATCTAACATGAGCACACACGCATACACATAAGGAGCATGCATACAAGCATGTCTATAGACACATGCCCGTTCCTTCATCTCCAACTGTCAGTGCCCTAGCCACGGCGGTTGAAAACACGCCATGAAATACTACTTCCCAACTTCCAGCACATGAATCATCTCAGCACGACACCGTTCCACCGCACACTGCCGCAGCCGGGTCGGTCCAGCCCCACCCTCTCTCTCTCGTTCCCCCGTTTCCCTCCCACTGGGTCTCGTAAACGGGCCTTTACCGAAAGCAGACAGGGTGCCTGGAGGAGGGACAAAACTATTATCTCGCTCACAGCAGCAGCTCGAGTGAGGGCCTCAACACCAGGTAGGACTCCTTGACATGCTACTGACGCACCTCTGATTGCCGCCTACAGCCTGCGACACTTCCCACTGTTGTTACAAGCAATGTCTGCCTTTCTCTTTTGATCCCGTTAACCATTTTATATTCCTTATGTTGTTTTGCTGTATTTCTGTATTTTCTTCTGGGAAGCACGGTTCTGTATGTATTCTCTCTCTAAAGCACTTTGAGCTGTAATTATTTTATGAAAAGAGCTATATGAATAATAAATATGATTATTAATTGTATTATTATTATATTCTCTCGATTATCCCACGTTGAAGTGAGTTTCAAAACTGTTATGTCAGCGTTGTACACAGCGTCCGTCCACGACAGTGGATTTCCATTAATGAGGCATCAATAGAAATGTTATACATTTTTTCCAAATTAATACAAACATCAACAGAGGTCCCATTTTCACAGCAATCAATCTATTTCTATTTCAAGATGGTCAAGTTTATTGTTTATTCTCTAGATTGGTGTCAACTTAACTTATTACACTATGAGGTTGACTGAGGTAGTTCCAGTCACTGGGCAGACTCTATAGTTCTGCCCCATTACCTTTCATTAACAGAATTCAGACTGGACAACAGGGTGAGCCATATGGGTTTTTTTGAGAAGAGTGTGGATATATCATGTACACAACAGCAGAGGTATCCTGACAGATAGGCAGCCGAGCGCAAAATTCAGGTATTAGTTTAATCTGGCACAGTCTAAAGTTTGACTTTCAAAATACAAGCAGTATCAACATTCACTTGTTTTAGCATGCAAGCAGGAGGTGGATTTGTTACATATCCATCATCCTTTCTCTCTCCTGTAACACATCTCGGAGATGGGGGGGGAAAATAAGATCTCAGCCAGGATATCGCATAAACAGGCTCGGCTTTCCTGGAAGTGCCAAGAATTGTAAAATAGATGTCTGGACTGTAATTTTCTTCTTTTTTTTTTTCCCGGAGAATCAATAGATTCTGCAGTGTTCTTGACTGAACCTGCTGGAGCGTACTTCTCAGCCTAATGGACCTGCAAGTTCCCATCTGTTAGCAAAGAGCTCTCAGTGGGTCCGCTCCCTTCTCCAAGCACAGAGTACTGGGTATACGTAACAAATTATGACTTTTATTGAAATTCCTACACTTGACTGGAAAACTAGTTAAGGTCAAGCATGTGACCATTAACCTTAGACTGTAATGAACACGGGTGGTACGGGCATCTAGTAAGGATGCCTCCTGGGCGCCTCCCTTGGGAGGTGTTCCAGGCACGTCCAGCTAGGAGGAGGCCTCGGGGAAGACCCAGGACCAGGTGGAGAGATTATATCTCCAAACTGGCCAGGGAACGTCTCGGGATCCCCCAGTCAGAGCTTGCTGATGTTGCTCGGGAAAGGGAAGTTTGGGGTCCCTCGCTGAAGTTGCTGCCCCCGAGACCCGACTCCGGATAAGCGGGAGAAGATGGATGGATGGATGGATTTGCAATTATTTTCCACCCACTGGTGGTGTGTGTGTGACAGAGAGAGAGAGAGAGAGAGAGAGAGAGAGAGAGAGAGAGAGAGAGAGAGAGAGAGTGAATGTTTTTTCTGTTAATTATTATTGTATGATTGCTGTTGTTATTACCAATTGATGTAATTGGTAATAACCTGCCCTCTAGCTTTGGCAATACTGTTGTAATAAATGTCATGCTAATAAAGCTAACTTGAATTTAATTGAATTGAGAGAGTGAGAGAGAGATAGAGAGAGAGAGAGGGGAAATGTGGTAATAGACAAAGACATAGAGAAGAGCGGGACAAAAAAGGAAGGGTAAGAAAGATGGAGAGCGATAATGACACACTGTAGTGAGAAAGAGGAGGCAGGCTAGCTTAGCTCCAGAGAAGACTGTAGACTGGGTGAGGACATGGAGAGAGGGAGGATTGTGGTGGATTGTGGGCAGAGCTGCTGCTGCCTCAGCAGACTTGGCCAGCGGGCCTAGTCTGAGGTGATCTGTTTTCCTCAGGAAATATCTGCGGAGGCTAGCGGAGGCTAGCGGGGGCTAGCGGGGGCTAGTGCTGGGAGCCTGCAGCCGGCAGCCCAGGCGGCGGCGGGAGACCCCAGGAAAAGGGAGTAAAGCATGCTGGAGCACTAAGCTCCGTGGATACATGGCCCATTATACTGTAAATCTGGGGGAGTGTGTTACATTTGGACAGCATGGCTTGGTGTATCAAATACATTGTAAAAATAATATACATATACATTATATAATATATTGAATATATAAATTAAAATGTATGATTGCTTACCATGCAGAAGAAAAAGCAACCAAACATGACAAAAAAAATATATTTGTAATAAAATTATTTGAATACTGTTGCAAAAGGCAAATGCAAAAGTTTGTAACACTTTCTGCTGAGATACTGAATGATATCTGTATTGTGCAATAACATATTTTTCATGTAATACATTATTAATTATTCAGACTATAACAATTATTTTGTGATAAACTGGTTCAGCCTTGCATAATTATTGTAATATATTAATAGATGAAAGACATACAGTGTGTGTGCATATTCTAAAGATTGCTCCTTATTGACATCCAAACAACATGGTATTGTGGTTTTCTCAGAAAAGAAATTTCAACACAGTCTAGGACAATTTCAGTATCCAGTGGTCTTCTGTTGTTTGCAAAGATATTCATTGTTGTGTTGAAAGTAATCAAGGAAGCACTTAAATGGCTTATTGCTGCCATGGAAACAATTAATTAATATGCGTAGTATTCAGGGGCAGACAATGTGGTCTGGGGACTCAAACACATGTTCAGCACTCCACAGCGCCCATAATGATTCCCTCCATCTGCAGTGTGTGTGTGCGTGTGTTCACATGCTGGTCTGCCTCTGTTTGTGCAATGTGTATACTGTGTGTATATAGATTTCTGTCAGTCTACATTAGTCTGTACACATGTTTATAGGCCTGTCTAGGAACACCATACATTATTAGGCAAGTATGTACGTGCATCTACTGTATTCTGCACATTGTGTGTGTGTGTATGTGCGTCTTTTCTCTTTGGGATGTGTTTGGTGAGAAGCTCCATGGTTTTGTTGGTCAGGGGCAGATTAGGAAGGAGATTAAGTCGGGATTTCCGTACTTCAAACTTCATCAAACAGTCAGCGGGAAGTGACAAAACAGAACACATATGGAAACTAGCTCCCGGACAAGTGTATAGAGTAACTCACTCATGCACACATTCCTGATGGGGAATGCTATGTTAGCCCCATCAGGACGGTACGTTCTGTAAAACAGAGCACTCATTTTCTCATCAGTGTGTTTGGAGAAATCTGCCATTTTAAACATGTTGGTGCTTTCTGTAACAAACTATAAAAAGAAAGTATAACAACTTCGAAAAAATAACGGCACCTAACAATGTAATATAGATATCAGGAAATCGAGTTTATTGTTCAGAGTTCACATCCTGTTTTAAATATATTTGGATGTGCAGGTAATTAGTGTGTGTCCTGCTGACTGTATCTGCGTGCATCTGTCAGGCTGAAGTAGGCTGAGGCAGGTGCATGAGTCACACAGAAAGAAACCCACGTGGACACGAGCACGCGCACGCACACACTTAACGGCTTAAACATTTCAAAGTTGTCATGAAAATAGGAAGCTACGAGAAGTCAAGAGGAAGATTGTTGTGTACAAAGTAGTGTACATTGTTGTGTACAAAGAGCAATTTGTGCGTGTGTGTGTGTGTGTGTGCTATTACACAGGTTTGCCTGTGTGTTGCCTGAGTGTTTACATACATTAAGAGATAGGCTTGTGTGTGCTTTCCTATATGTGTGTGTATAGTTTAGTGTGTCCAGTATGGCTCTTACAATACGAGCTTGTTTGTGTGCACGTGTGTGCTGTAGCAAGACAACCACTGCAGTCATATTCGTCATTGTTTATGCTGGCTTGTGTGTGTGTGTGTGTGTGTGTGTGTGTGTGTGTGTGCATGTTTGATTGTCTTGTTTGTCTCAGGAAGAGATATGCAGCGCAGTCCAATGCTTGATCGATGTGTTGCTGTGTTCAGAGGAAGTAACAGTATGTGTGTGTGTGCGTGTGTGTGTGTGCGTGCGTGTGCATGTGCGTGCAAGTTATTTTGGAGCCATCCAGATGGAAATGGGACCAAGAAAAAGGAAAAAGCAAATATTGCTAGGAGGTTTGTGTGGAGAGGTTGGCATGGCAACACTTCCACGCCTCAACACAGACCCACACAAAATTTAAAATGTGTAACGTGTGTGTGTGTGTGCGTGCGCTTGTAGTTCACAGGCATACATAGGACAGATAAACACATGCAAACACCTGTGCATCTAGCCATGATACACATCTCACATACACACACGCACAGACACAGCTCACCTTTTACTCCCATTTGAAAATGTGTCGTTGGATTTGCTGCATTATATTTTGCCACAGTTTACTCAGATTTATCTTTGTAATAGCAGTTGATCTCCCAGCAGTTGTGCCTAACACACACACACACACACACGCGCGCACACACACTCGTGCACACATGCACGCACACACACACACACACATATTGTCTATCACACACCACAGAAGCCAGGAACTATCTAATCTCTCCATTTCCTCTCAACCTGCGCTGGTGTAAATAAGCGTTCACAGTTGGCCTCCCTAAACAAAAACCACAGTGGACATTTACCAAGATATCCGTCTGGTGAACCACAGTCCACAGGCACAGCAGCAACACTGATATTTAATGCTTCATTAGCAAATATACAGGTATGTGATTTTCAATGTAGGTGGCTGGTATTATTAGCGCATGCATGTGTTTGCTTTCCGAGAGGGGGCCATAAATCTCTGGGAGAAAACTCCGGAGCGGAGAGGAGTTTTTCTCTACAATTACTGTTGGTTTCTCATCCCGAGGGTGAGAAGACTCCACGTGTGGTCTCACCTTAGTAAGGAGGTAATATCACAGCTGGAAGATGGGGAGGCTAAGAAAAGAACACCCACTCCTCAGCTCAATATAAAGGAAAGGTGATCCCCCCCCTCCCCTGAACCTTTCTCTTTCCTTGATGGTCTCTTGGTTTGGACTGGTGCCATTGTTTATTGCTTACGTATTATTATTATTAACTGCAAAACAACAACAATGAAACGTGACTGGTCCCAAGCAGTCACCTAATCTCTCCCCCTCTCTCTCTCTCTCTCTCTGTCATCTTCCACTTTGAGGATTCCCGGCGTCGCTTTATATCCAAACGTGTGTCATAAGTGGCGGTCGAACCACAGCGTTTTCTCAGAGTGGTTGGTTACCCTGTTCTCCTCCCGCGGTCACTAGACCATGCAAGGGGAAGAAGCTTGTTCAACATGTTTCCCCTTTTTCTCTCCCTTTTAAAGAACAGTCTCCTACCCCTCCCTATTCAATACCACCCAAGTGTTAGGGAACCTTCTATGCCAAGATGGGAGAGGCTGCCCATGAATAAAGTGACATCACATGATTTACTGTAGAGTTGTTTAAGTACAGGCTGCCTGCATACAGTAGGATAACGTATGCTGAGTGGCCCCAAAAAATAATTTACCTCAAACTGTGGTGGTCCCTGTTCTGGGATGTATTACAAATACTCCACCACAGAAGCACAGGAGCAAGTTTTTGTTCCACTAACTTTACTGAGGTTAAAACTTGTTTCTTTACAGAAAAGGAGCTCTAGAGAGGAGACTGCAATACTCTAGTACAGATTGCACAGCCAAAACTATTCAACTTTTTTATTGCAATAAATAGTTATCATGGTTAATGACAAACCATTGTTTCTTCACAATAATAGCTCAAAAGACAAAGGGAGAGCAAAGTAATGTAATCGTGATTAATCTGTTTTGCCATGCCGTTCTAGGTGATATATATTGTTGGTGACAAAACAAAAGGTTTAAGTGTGGTTTTGGAGAGACGTTGTGATTGGTTTAAGATGAAAAGTGGAGCTATACACCCCCAAATACAGTCTGTCATTGTGGTTATTATCCAAAAGGCTGACCTTCACCAAATCACAATGGTCTACAATTAGCTTTCAAACCCAAACACACAGAGAGAGAGTGAGAGTGAGAGAGGGAGGGAGAGAGAGAGAGAGAGAGAGAGAGAGAGAGAGAGAGAGAGAGAGAGAGCGAGAGAGAGAGACACACACACACACACACTTGTGCATACAGCCACAATAGTACAGACAAATACAATTTCAGATTTGTGTAACCATCTAGCTTTTATTGTACTGACAATGATTAAGTTGTGGTAACTTCAAATTCAGCTGTGGTCTTAGAAAAACAGACCTCTATTTATTAGCTAAATGCATGACCTCCACACCACAAAGGAACAGACGATAGGCCTCCATTATTTGGACGGAAGAAGTCAATTAATTCATAAATACTTTAACATGCTTACAGTAAAGCAAAGGAAAGATGGCTATTGATCGCTCCCATTAATACAACACACACCCTCAACCCACCAACCCCACTAGAGTGCATTAATGAAGCTGGCCCTAGAATATGGACTTAATAGACATCACAAACAGCAAAGCAATTATTCAGACTCTATGAGATATGCTCAAAAGTTTAAAATAAAAAGATCCCAGGATTGGGTTGCACCCTTGCAAGTCAGACTTTACAATAGCACCTGCTGTATTTCATTCTCTGTGGACAGGGGAACAGGTAAGAATGAGAGTGTGTTATCTTAGCAGCGAAGGAGATTACTCCCATGAAAACGGCTCCCCTATCAGTAAAATCTATGCTCTTCAGGCTATTACGCTCACATAACATTATGAATTACTGGCAGGCCATCAGCTGAGCCATATCTCCACGGACTGAAATATGAATGGGGATGGCCTCTCAAGCCAATATTATGGCTTTTAAAAAACGGTGCAGATAAATGTTCGTCTGAAACATTTTTAAGGCCCACTAATGTGAGAAATATTGAGCTAAGTAATTGCTCCGGTTTCATCAATAGGCTAGGGAAAGTACATCATTACAGTCAAATGTGATTAGCATAGAAATTGTGTGGTAGTGTACAGAGAAACCAAGCATATAAAACAAATATAATGGATGATTTACATACACGTAATGATTCTAATAATTTAAGGGCAGGTGTTTGTTTGCATGAAAATTATTAACAAATTCACAATAATTACAAAATGTGAAACACACTTTGAATTATGCTTGAGCTGTGCATTCTGCTTGTGATACAGTTTTAATATTTCATCTCTCTAAATTAGTGGACATTACTGATGTACCACCGTACTACACCCCAAATATTTAATATTTTATTTTTAACCATTAAAAATCCTTCTCGACTTTAAAGTAATTAGGACTGAGCTTATTGTTGTCTTCCCCAGTAGTGGTGACTATACAAAGCATCTGACAGAATTAGAATTCGTTGCAATTTAAAAGTGGTTATTTCATTAAAGTGGTTAGAAGAACCAAAAACAAATGATGCTACATCTGGCACAGTAAGCCCTTGTTTTGTATCTAACCTACTACGTACGTCACTAATAAAGCTTTATGGGTGATCAAATACATACATTGTGTACATACCTAAAATCTACCCCACCCTGACTCAACACCCGACTGTCTCCTCCGACTAAAACTTGACTTGACTTTACTGAAGGCACCTGAATGCATGAACTGCTTGTAGTGAGACCCGGACGTTATGGGGTTTACACATCAGACATCAAACTCAAACCTGACAAACAGCATACTTTGATCTGGAAGTACTGGCTCAAAGTGAAATAATCAACTAAATTAACTGAACCTCCCAGCAAAACCAATCTACACCGAAGGACACTGTCCCTTTCTCATAAATACTGTGTTAGGAAAATATGATTTTGCCTGTGTATGAGTATGCAAGCTTCCTCTGCCAGAAGTAGTACATGGTGCTGTTTGTTTGTGTGTGTGTGTGCGTGTGCATGCGTGTGTGTGTCAGAGAGAGAGATAGAGACACAGAGATAATATACACCTTTATTTATTTTATTTCACATATGAATAGCTCATTGTCTGTGTGCACGCGTGTGTGTCCGTCAGTGCAATATGGGAGGAATACACGAAGGGTTGCTGCACGCGCATGCACTTTTACATGTGCACTTAGGTGTGTGTGCGTGTGCATGCATGCGTGTGTGTGTGGAGACAAGCGGGGGCCGTTTGTTTTCCTCAGGGCCCCTGGAGCAATCAGTCCGTCAGCAGAGGTGGAGCCTGGCTAATTTCTCTCCCTCCCTCCTCTCTCTCCCAAGATGGATGCTTTGGGTAATAAGGCTAATCAATACACTTCCTCACTCCCCTACAGACATCACCAGCCATTTGTCAACAGTAATGTCACTTGTTCTTATCAGGCATCACCATCTTGTTCACACGGCAGTACCATGCACTACACAAACGCCCACACACACACTCCAGGTGATGAATAGACACATGGGTGCTCTCTGACAGATTACACATGCACAGCAGTGTCACGATATATACAGATAAATTAATCAAAGCATGGCATCACTGTGACAACAGCATCAGCAGCAGCCCCCTTTCCGCTGTAATTTGCCGTGTATGATTACCTCAGGGCCCGGGGACAACAGGCCCTCCTCCCTGTCCCCCACCTACCCTAATTAATTAAGCACATACTCTTGCAGGTGGGGGGGGGGGGGGGTCTCAGGAGAGCCCTGTGTTACCGGGACTCACCTCCGAAAACATTTTTACTGTCGCATCCTCCTGTCAAACCCTCCTGTGGTTTTCATAGACCTGCACTGTTTACAGTATAAAAGGCAAGAGACAGCACAGTCATGTTCACCAGTAAACACGTTTATTGCCATGTTGGTGATGTGTCTCCTGCCCGTTTCAGGTTATGGCTTGGCCAATCTGTGATGTGTGTTATACCAAGAAATAACCTGTTCCAGATACGGAAGCAAGCATACATTTAGCTTCATCCTTATTCACTTACTCAACTTTGGGACCCCTGATAATACAGGACTGTGTGGGAATGTCCAATGTTTTGTTTTGGGACACATACTGTACATACATAAATATTTGTGATTTCCTGGTCTGATTTCCTGGATTGATGCTGTACCATGTGATATCTTGTCCTGATGATTCAGGCCCTTGATGGATGACTAATTCAACAGCAGCTGTCTTAGCTTTGGTGAATGCAATAGTTATCTTTAATAATAATAATCTTTATTTTCTCAGATTTCTGTAAATCGACAGTTAAAAAATAATGGAATAACTAAATTCTGATTGGAGAAATGTTTTTACACATTTAAGTTATTTGTGAATCAAAGCTTAGTGGCTATGACTTTGCTGTTATGGGCAGTGTTTGCCACTTATGTTCCTATTTGCGGAGTCAGGTATTTGTAGAAGTACCAGATTGTTTACACACAGAACAGTAAAATAGCGAAATGTGAGGAGATATTTGGTGAATTCGACAATATGTGTACTATCTTAAAATTAGCTTGCAATAGCTGACTATACCTTTAACTGGTTCATTAATTAAGTCAATAATTAAGGAACACTTACAGTAGGGGCACAAAGATGCGTACAGGAGGTTGGACATGAAACTACGACTTTGCAGTCAGGAGTCAAACATAACTCTCATCTCATTCCCTATATTTATATTACTGTAACATATTAATACAGTCATTTTATTGGGTCAGCTTGTTTAGTAGTGAGTAAGCATAGACTGTCTCTCAAATCACGCACTTGCGCACTTATACTTCATATTATGAGTACATAGTGCGCATAATCTGATAAGTACGCCAAAATTAAGTGCACTCAAAGTAGCCGTTGGCGTACTCAAAACGGTCCAAAAAGTGAGTGTGGAACGATGCACACTTCGTGCACT
>JAODTR010094646.1:1454-13686 GCA_025399935.1 Amblyopsis rosae | reverse complement strand
CTATATATCTCTCTCTCTCTCTCTCTCTCTCTCTCTCTCTCTCTCTCTCTCTCTCTCTCTCTCTCTCTCTCTCTCTCCAATATTTACAGAAACATTGGCATAATGGTTTAAATAAAAATGTGAATTAAAACAACAAAACTACAATAACAAGCAAGCCAGCATATGCATGTTAATTAATACTAATATTCTGTACTGACTCTCATTCACTCAGACACAAGTGATTTACATAACTCACGAAATATCGCATATAATGTTGCATGGTGTTGTTTCATTAGAGAATCAGCTGTCAGCAGTCTGTCTGTTCCAGCTGGTATTCTGGTGTTCACAATAGCAGTATTATACTCAGTGGAAGTCGTTTTTTTTATGTGCTGTCTCTATCTGTTCATTTGTCTGCCTGTAGCGCCACACTGCATGGTCCTTGGAGACCTCCCAGTTAACCCAAATAGGACATCTGCCCCTGGGGCAGCAATGCCCAGAGGTTGGCCTCTCCCGTAGTTACATGAGACCTATGGTGGATGGTTGGTGGGTGAAAGGGGCCTCTGAACAATCGGGTAAACCTGAGTCAAGACAATGTTTTCTTACATCCTAATTTGCTGATATACCCTGAAGTTCAGAGGCCTTGTAATCCCAATTTGAGATGTCTGTCAAACCAATCAAATAGATGATCAAACAACCCTCCTTAATTTCTCTCAAATAAAGTGGAAGTCATGAAAGGTAATGTGGGAATCTGTTACTGATTGTACAATAGCTCTTTCTTCAAAAATTCCTCCTTCAAAATTCCCAGAAATTATCTCTTAAGGGATTTGGTGCATAGCGGGTGAAATTTTTTTGAAACTCAGATTTTCTCCCAAAGTAAATACAATTATGTTGTGGCAAGACATTGTTTATTTGTATTGTCTAACAGAGGAGTCACATCTTATTGTGTGAATCGTGAAGCCTAGTGAAAAAGCCTAGTGTTTGGCCATAGATACTGCTATCAGAAAATAAGCCTACGTGTTGTCTGCATCTTGACACTTGTGTGATTATTTTGGATTTACAGTCCTCCATAAATCAGCGATCGGTTCAAAGTCCCAGATGTAGTATGAGTTTAATATTAAGATTAAACCTGCGTTTACACTGACGATCAACGAAGATAAACATATCTCGCTTGGGCGTTCCTGGCACACTCGTCGGGGCGTTTCTGGCTTGTGGTTACTTATTTGTCAGATCGTTATAGCAACACTTGTTAAGCTCCCTTCACTTCCATTGGTAGTCCACCTTATCACATTGCTCAGTATTAGCAATATGGTAAATGGACTATATCTATATACTGCTTTTCTAACCTCCCGGCCACTCAAAGCGTTTAACAGGATTACTTCATGTGCACACACCTATGGTGGTGTCAGCCACGCAAGGTGCCATGTGACCACCGGGAACAGTTAGGGTTCGGCGTCTTGCTCAAGGACACCTCGACACTGAGGCGTCAGGAGGGTTCAAACCAGTGACTTCTTAATCGCCTGTCCCACTGCGCCACTGTGGTGCAGTCCAAAATCTAGTCCGTTTTCACCCTGCCTAGTTGGCTTGCAGCAGCTACTTGTTTCTTCTCGCTGTACTGTAAATCGGCAACTCTCTTTAGGGCTTGCCACACTGCGCTTAGACCGGGGCTAACTGCAGTTTTAGAACGTTCTTAACCCCGGGCTAAGAAAGTGTTTACACTGGCACAATCCTGGCACATTCCAAAGTGAGCTAACCCTGACTTTAGCCCATGGCTAGCTGACCCTGCTCCGGAGCACGGTTAGCCCAGCACAGGGTTAGCTCCTGTAAATCAACTAAACACGGGGCTAAAAGATGTTAGCCCTGGTTTAGCCCTCAGCCCCTGGCTAAGGATATGCCCGGGGCTGAGGGTATGCAGTGTTTAAAAATCCCTATTGAAAATGAATGTCAGCCAGTCGCTATGTCTTCCTCATTTTGTTGTCCGCGTGAGCGCAGGGTATGATGGCATGGTGGGAGGGGTGGGGGATCTGAAAGGTTATACAAGGTATGAGAGGGATGACGTGATGCTCAGATTGTGCTCGGAGACAACAAGAGTACTTCTTTAGAGTTACTCAACACAACTAGGTCATTCAGGAGTGACCTGAATTGGCATGTGCAACATTCAGAATCAGATATCATGGATGCTTGCAGGTAGGGCTTTAACCCTAAATCCTCAGACAATAGACAGACTCCTATATCACACTACTAGGAAATACTTGGCCACAACGTTTTGGTTATTACTAATGACGTATATTCAATGAAAGGCTACATCTTTGCAAATGTGCTTAGAAATTGCATTGCAAAAATGTAACAATCTCTTTGTTTAAAATGTACATGTGTTTTCTGATGAAATCTCGCCTTGAAACCTCCGCTTGAAAACTACACCTGAAATTCTACTATTCTTGATGTTGAATTGTGTTTAACTGCACCCATGATGCATATGTACAGCCAGGTGAATTATTCAAGTGAAGATCTCTTAGTAATTGCCTTGAAGGTCTCTGACATTTGACCTTTGACCCCGTAGCTCTCTTTAAGGAAGGGGTCCATGACAAGAACAGCCATAACCGCCCCGACGGCCCCAACTCTCACAACTCTGTGGGGGGAGGAAAGGCCGTGGAATACTTCTTCGCTTCAGACGCCAGGTGAGATAATGTGTGTGTGTGTGTGTGTGTGTGTGTGTGTGTGTGTGTGTGTGTGTGTGTGTGTGTCAAAATCTCAAGATTTGACTTGAGCAGCTTGATTGTTTTTTGTTCTCTCTTTCTTTTTTTTCTCTCGCTCTCTCTCTCTCTCTCCCCCCCCCCCATCCACCCATAGTGCCATCATAGAGCACACCAACAAGGTTCTGTACATGGAGGACGATGACATCGCCGTGGTGAGCGAGGGGAAGCTGTCCATACACAGGATGAACCGGCAGGCTGGAGAAGACCCGGTCCGGGCCATCCAGACCCTGCAAATGGAGCTGCAGCAGATCATGAAAGGTCCGCCAACTGATCTGCTATCCATTACAACACACTGCGCTACCATTGTTTGTATTGCATGTGGTGATATCCTTTGATTATCCTGATTATTGTCCCGTGGACATTCTTTGCCCTTTCCGCCCCCTGCTGGCTCATTGAGTCATAACATGGTTAGCCCACCATAGATCGTTTTCATTATATTACACTAGGCACACAGTAGGAGAAATGAAAGTGAGCAATCAAACCTAGATGTTTTTCCTCCACCCCTAGGTAACTTTGATGCTTTCATGCAGAAGGAGATCTTTGAGCAGCCAGAATCCGTGGTCAACACTATGAGAGGCCGCATATGTTTTGACAAAAACACAGGTGAGCTCTAGCTTAAGATCCTGTTTCACCTTAAGCTAGCAGGATATGTAGGGTATGATGCCAGAAATCCCACAATTCAATATTAGCATAGCTGTTCTGATAGCTGTCTGGATATTAATTCCTGTTAGTGAAGTACAAGTCCCGTTTTGTGGAAAGGTTACAGCCGTACCAAAAATTGGAAGCTACTTGATTATTTTGATTATAACAACATTCACTAATAAGTAGCCTAACATAGATGACCTCTCCCGTACCTTCAGGCAGTATATCATGCATTGTTATTACATTCATTGTTTAGAATAGTCATGCTTCTCTATGTGTGTTGGGTAATGGCATATCTATATCCAGTATATACATGTGTAGACGCAAGATGTGTAAATAAAGCCACACCTCGTACTACAACTAGGGATTGAACCAAGTGCCTGTGTGGTGATTGTATCGGACACAGTCAGCACTATAATCCTCATTTTGTCTCCAGTTATACTTGGGGGGCTTAAAGACCATCTGAAAGAGATCAAACGTTGCAGGCGTCTCATTGTGATTGGCTGCGGCACTAGCTATCATGCGGGCGTGGCTGTAAGTAGAAATATGACGACAGGTTGTTGTTATTATTCCTCAGTTTTATTATAACTACTACGAATACTAATAATACAATGTACATATGTCTCTTTGACCATAGACCAGACAGATCCTGGAAGAGTTGACAGAGCTCCCGGTCATGGTGGAGCTAGCTAGCGATTTCCTGGACCGCAACACACCTGTTTTCAGAGACGATGTTTGCTTCTTTATCAGCCAATCAGGTGACGGCACAACACAGGCATGGTCGTGTGCTAGAATAAGACGGAGGATAGCCTTCCGATCCATTTTAGGTCTGATACTGTTGTTGATTATATTCTTTTATCGTTATGATATCATTATTGTCATTAGACAGTAAGATCTTACTGCTTTATTGTAACGTGAAGGTATAGAGCAACATTTAGTACGATGACATGGAAAATGAGTACAGTATACAGTTACTATTAGGTAATTTAGCAGACACTTAACCCGGCCCTTATATATTATGTATAAAGAGCTAGCTACTAACGTAGCATGCACACTTTATGTAGTTGTGTAGGGGTTAAGTCTTTCTGTGTTTCTGACACGGTGGGTCGGTCTACCTTTTGCTACAGGCGAGACGGCAGACACACTGATGGCTCTACACTACTGCAAGGAGCGCGGGGCGCTAACATTGGGCGTGACCAATACCGTGGGCAGCTCTATCTCCAGAGACACAGACTGTGGGGTCCACATCAATGCTGGGCCTGAGATAGGAGTCGCTAGCACCAAGGTGTGCACGCACGCACGCACGCACGCACGCACGCACGCACGCACGCACGCACAGACAGACAGACAGACAGACAGACAGATATATGGCTGGAATGCCGCATTAACTTAAGCAAAGGTCTTATTTCCTTGTCAGTCAACATTTGCAGTACATTCTTCAAACACATTCTCCTCCCTCTAGACGTTTAAGCTAACATCTCATGCGGCATTATTAAATTACCCCGTGTCCCATTGTCCTGTTCATTTTGACTAAGTGTGTGTATGTGTACGTGTGCGTGCGTGCGTGCGTGCACATGATCCAGGCTTATACCAGTCAGTTTGTGGCTCTCATCATGTTTGGCCTGATGATGAGCGAAGACAGGATCTCCATGCAGAAGAGACGATTGGAGATAATCAACGGTCTCAGGCTCCTACCTGGTGAGACTTACTATCACCGTGAACTTTAAAGGGACTGTATACAGGGTATCACCTATACGCCCCACACAAATATACTTTATATGAACATACTGTCACGGGTTTGGGATATTGAGTGCAGGTGCAGACAAAACACGCTGAAAATGAATGTATGATGATGTATGATATTTATTCGGCAAAACACGTATAAACAAGAAAGCGACAAGCAACGACATACTTACACATCAATACGAACATATATTCACTATGTGAATGTTGCTATACACATTCTGACATTGCTGCAGGATGGATAAAGGCCCATTTATGCTTCTGCGTAGAGCTTACGCCATGCCTACGTCGTCGGCCTACGGCGGATTTTATACTTCTGCGCTGGTCTGTTAGCCGCGCGGACCTCTTTGCGTTAACTGCGCATGCGAAGGCCCTAATTTATTTGTTTATGCGCTCAAACTACAACACAAATTGAGTGTAAACGTCTTGAAATGAGTGCATGAAAATATGTATTTCCAGCAAATCTCTTAGTTACACCATCATTTATCATAGGAAACAATCTTCCGACATAAAATAGTGTGTATATATAAAAGACCGCTTTTTGCTGCCCGAACACAAGGAAATACCTTAGGGAAAACCCCGTCTTGCTTCTCGAATTAGAACACTAATAGTGTGAATATTTTGAAAAACATGCACGTTTCATTCCAGCGACTATTAGTTAAATATTTCTAATAGGAAAAAATTTGTGCCACTGCCGATAGAAAAGTGTAGGCTATTTGTATTTTGCTGCCCGAACAAGGAAATCCCTGTACAACATATGTGTCATATGCAAAGTTGTAGTCCTGGTTAGTAATGCTCAAGCAAGACATAGAAAAATGTTTCTTTCCAACGAATCTAATAATAATACCAGGAATGTTAAAGGGAGACAGTATGTGCATGTACAGGGCGTTGTTCTAAAGATTCCAAAGCACTCCGGCATACGGGCTTGTATCCACAAGACTGTTGTCTGCTGCGTCGCCGTCGAAACGACAGATGGGCGAGCGTGTAGTTACATTTTTTGGAGAGGTGCGCGCCAGGCTACGGCGTAGGGTACGTCATAGTGTACGTGGCTACGGGGAACCTACACCGTAAGGGCCCTGTAGGTGTGCCACAGAAACGTGTGTGTGTGTGCGCGTGTGTGTACGGTATATACAGCCTGTGTGCACGAATGCACATCACTAGTGCACATCTGCTATCCCCTCTCATTAAATTTGTCTGACTTGTGTCTTTCTCAGAGCTGATAAAGGAGGTGTTGTCTCTGGATGGGAAAATCAAGGCCATAGCAGATGAACTGTATCAACAACGGTCCCTTCTGGTAATGGGCCGAGGTTTCAACTATGCCACTTGCCTAGAGGGGGCGCTGGTGAGTTGAGAATGTCACAGTGTGGCTGCACAAAGTTAAGCACTGTAATGCACTGTTTTGTTGCACTTCAGTATTATATTATAATATTATATTAGTATTATATAACATTTAAATATAGCTAAAAATGTTGAGCAACATCCTGGTACAGGTCAGTACAATAATGCAGTAGGTAGTTGTCCAGTAATGCTTATCTTTACAGCCAATAATCACGAATGGCCACATTTTACAACCCCAAACTCCACCTGGACAAGGAAGGAAAAATTCCCACAATATCATTAATGACAAATCTGCCTTCTAGGAAGTCGACAATAGAGTAGACGATATCATTTACATGTACCTCAGAAAGTTCCACTAATACAGATCAAACAAAAAAAAAAATCAAGTTACAAACATTGCGATCCATTACATTTCTTGATTCATTTTCCTCCCTCTGCAGAAAATCAAGGAGATCACATACATGCACTCTGAAGGCATTCTGGCAGGGGAGCTAAAGCATGGCCCCCTGGCCCTCATAGACAAGGACATGCCAGTCATCATGATCATCATGAAAGACGCATGCTACACCAAGTGTCAGAACGCCCTGCAGCAGGTCACAGCCCGATCGGTAGGTGTTTTTTGTCCCGTCCAACTCACAGAGAAACGCGCACACACACACACACACACACACACACACACACACACAGAGCAAAGTATTCGAATACCCGGAAGTGACGTTGCTCGATTGCTTAGCAAGACAACTCGGTGAAAACACTTTTTTTTTTTTTTTTTTTCTTTTTTCTATGTGGTCCAAATCCCTGTCAATTAATGCTTCTTGGCATCACCTGGTAGCTCATTATAAAATCTATCGATCTTAGGCCACAGCAGTTTGTGGGCACCGAGTTATCAAGCCACTGCCGGATATGACGTCATGTCGACCAGACGAATAATTTTGTTTGACTATATATTGACTTGAAAATAATGTTGCCGCTCCTCGTCAACCCATTGCCGTCACTTGAAAAAAACGATCAACTGTATTTTCTTCATTGCTCTAGCACTGGTGCAGTGGTGAATAAAAGCAAACGGGCTCATGTGAATATGTCCTTCTTCCCCCCCCTCAGGGACGGCCAATCATCATATGTTGCCAAGACGACCCAGAGATGGCTAAGAATGCCTACAAGACAATTGAGCTGCCGCAGACTGTGGACTGCATGCAAGGCATTCTCAGTGTCATTCCTCTGCAGCTCCTGTCATTCCACCTGGCCGTCTTACGAGGATACGATGTATGTAGCCTGTGCTCACTTACATGCCTCTCACTTGGAATATGTGTGTATCCTCAGAGTGTTCTCTGTTCTATATATAATTTGGTGTCTTCAATTGTGTGCTGAACATCCAACCCACTTTAATATACTAATACAGCTGCATTTCATGTTAAAATTTAAATGGGCAAACATGGGTGCTGGGGGAAAGGGAAGTTTGGGGTCCCCTGCTGGAGCTGCTGCCCCCGCGACCCGACTCTGGATAAGCGGATGAGGATGGATGGATGGATGGGTGCTGGGGGGTAAATAAATATATTGTTTTGCATTTGACACTTGTTTCTTCTTCCCAGGTGGACTGTCCCAGAAACCTAGCCAAGTCTGTGACCGTGGAATAATTAAAGTGAACAGGAGGCTATGAAGCCAATAGCGTGTGTGTGCGTGCGTGTGTGTGCGTGCGTGTGCGTGCGTGTGCGTGCGTGTGTGTGCGTGTGTGTGCGTGCGTGCGTGCGTGCGTGCGTGCGTGCGTGCGTATGCGCGAGAAACTAAAGAGTGGGTTCGATCCTTTTTTCACAGAAGAGAAATGTGAAATCCAACAAATATACTGTCAACAAAATGTCAGTGACCTTGAGGCTTTAACGAAATAATCTCTGAAAGCATCAATGTCACACATGCACTATGCTTTCATGTGCCTTTTATTGATGAAAATAAGAGCCAAGGTACACAACAGGCTTACCAGTAATGCTTGAAATGGTTGTATTGAAGTTTTTACATGTGCAATATTGGGACCAAATAATGAATTGCATTATGAATGTACACGAGACTCCTATTTGTGAATCAAGGCCAATGTAGCATTCTAGACATTATTTTCAATATTTAATGTAGAGAATGTCATATATTAATGTGAATCAGCACAAACAATATACATATACACCACATGCACACATGCTGATAAATTAATTGGATATTAAATGAGAGCGGATTTTACAACTGAGGGGTTTCCCTCATGGTTTCCATGGG
Source organism: Amblyopsis rosae (assembly GCA_025399935.1). Classification (NCBI taxonomy): domain Eukaryota; kingdom Metazoa; phylum Chordata; class Actinopteri; order Percopsiformes; family Amblyopsidae; genus Amblyopsis; species Amblyopsis rosae. Next base: position 4,975 of record JAODTR010094646.1, on the reverse strand, counting down.
TGTATGAATGTGTGTGTGTGTGTGTGAATGTGAGGCAATACTGTACAGCGCTTTGAGTGGCTGGAAGTATGGAAAAGCACTATATAAATGCAGTCAGTATCCCCTATACCGTTAACTGTTGTGCTTTTTATAACCTGCATGAATGTTGTCTCCTACCAGATTTGGAGAATCCTAAATTAAATTTAAACGGGGGTGATATCCATGTAGATTCTAAACATGTAATGTGTGTTGTTGCTTTCCCCTTGGACACTAGAAACAATGTGACATGGAAATGGAAAGAATTACCACAAATGTTTGTTAACCATAATGTGTTCACAGCCATGTGTAAAGTGTATCATGATAATGTTCTGTATATATGAAGTTATTTTATGGGGGTCAAGGAATGTGGGTTTGTATCTACAGTATAATGAATCAATGTTTTTTTTATTGTAAGTTTTATAACAAACGTAAAGAGCATTGACTTTATTTCTTCTGGATTTATTTTTGCAATACGAATATTGTAGTTCTTAAATAAAAGTAAAATGTAGGCTACTTGTTTTTTCGTAATTTTATACTATGCATTTTGCAATAAAATGAACCATACATAAAACGAGTTTAGATGTTTTAATTAAACGAGAAAAAAACAAGTCAGGTGAACTTTAAGTTTTGGTGGGGATTCCACAAACTTTGACCAAAAAAGTTTGGTAACTGTTAAACGTTGCGCGATGACGTCACACTCGGCTTCTTCGCTGCCTGCCTCTTCTGCTAGTGGCGTTCTCCTCCTCACCCCGCCGTGCTAGAGTTAGGAATTTGGGAAGCTCTGTCTATTGATACATCCTCGATTGTTGTTGTCGTAGTTTGAATTCCCTTCTGGCTATACCGAAAGAAGAAAGGATCAAGTCAACGTGTTTTCGATGCATAGGAGTGTTCTGGGAGCAGCGAAGGGAGAAGGTACGGTATGTGTGTGTCTGCTGTCGCCTGTCTGTCCGTTCGGTGTCATGCCAAACCTACCCCTCGGTCGAAATTGTTCAACGCGTCTTTTTCAGGGAAATATAATAAAATGCGTCACCCCAAATGCAGATTGTACCCTACTTAGATGCTGATGCTGTGAGAGGAATGTTGCTAACAGTGTTGCTCATAGTCGAAATGAACATTTACGGCAGGGATAACCTTTTCATCACGACACGGGTTCAGCTCCATACTCCAGTTCCAGCCCCAGCCCGACTACCGCATTGCCACCTTTAAAGTGAGAGTCACGATAAAGTGTAGGCCTTAGTGAGTTTAGCATGATGCCAACCACGAGATTCTTAAAAGAAAAATACTTAAGCTCGTATCGGCGTCATCACTTTGAGCACGTTATGTGACTGACTGTTTGGTATTAGGCACTTCTCGCCGACGGTGCTGTGGTCGTGGCGGCGTGTCATTACACCGGTGGCGGTGAGAGCGATGACTTAATTCCTGTGTTGTTATGCTTGCGTATGTATGTATGTATGTGTGCGTGTGTGTGGCCGTCAAATGTAAACTCTATTTTTGCTATAGTTAAATCGTTTAAATAGATTTCGTATATGCTTGTTTTGTTTAGTCTACCGTACATGACTCAAACATTATCATACATTTTAAGGTAATGCATCCTATTTGAAGACATATTTTTCTGTCCTAGTAGATCTGATTATATATTTTACTCATGTCAATTACACAAATATATATTTTTTAATGACAATTGATTTTGTTAGAGTTGTTACAACACATAGGCCTATGCACAGCTTGTTGAAATTGTTTAATCGTTTTAAATAGCATTTCTAGGCTATTTGATTTAGGAGACATCTAGACATGCGTTATGAATCACTGCATGGTTTGGTATCTGTGTTACAATAGGCCATACAGATATTTCCAGCAGGACACAGACGGCTCACTGGCTTTCAGCTCCCACTTAAAGCTACAAATCTGCTCTTAAAACATAACTAGCAGTCGAGTATATATTATTGGGTAGTAGTTGTTGCCTTGTTGTTTTAAGAGAACACATTCCATGTCATACCTTATGTATGTGTCTATCTCCATCAGTTGACCTTCATGTGCGTGATATTGTATCTTCCCGTATAATGGTTTGAACCCTGCTCCTCACCAAGTGTTAAGTTGTCCTTAAGACACCTAACCTTACTGTGTGTGAATAGGTGAATGTGAAGCAATCTCGTAAAGATCTAAATGGCCGGAAGGTTATCTAAATGGATGAGTGGCCGGAAGGTTATATAAATGCAGTCCATTTACCATTTATCCATACAAATTGGTGTAACGTATCCTCCTAACCTTAAGTAATGACACGTTAAATTACAAAATGAAGAGTGAGAGACCTGCATTTATTGTCCTTCTAGCCACAATGCATGTTTATTAAACATGTATTATTTTTCATTTTAGCGTTAGGACAGGAATTGTTTGATTATGACAGTTTAGTGTGTGACCTAATAAAAGAGGAACACATGATTTCTGCTCTGTTTGAGAAAAGAAAAATGACATAATTGATTAAAATCCATGTTAGGCCTAACAATGTTTAGCCTACTTAATTATTCAGTGAGGATTTGAAAATGTTTACCTCCAAGCATTAAACAAGAAATGTTTAATTTTTATATCATAATCCACAGTTAGATAAAATGTTGGCTAACTAGAACAGCATAAAACAAGCTTAGTTCTGATCACAAATAAATGTCAGTCTGTGGAGTATGTGTACAGCAGTCTCTGTAGATCTCTCTTGCTCTCTTTCTCGCTCTCACTCTAGTTGCGAGTGTCTGCCAAGTGCCTTGTGGCGTGTCAAACTGAGAATGAAATATCAGACTCTATTTAACCTGTGGCGGTTTTGTCAAGGAATAACCGACAAGCATCCGTGACTGTCCATGGTTGCAGTACGATGCAGTTGTACTCGCCCACACACATGTGCTGCTCATATGCATACACTCTCTTTATGGCCAACAATAATAGTCCTCCTTCCTCCCGCTATGGGCATCAACACACGCATGGTCATATCGCTCTAGACACAAACACATTGCTGGAAAACTTAGAAATATGTACCTCCAAGCATTAAACACATTTATTTATTTCTATATCATGATCGACAGTTGGCTAAAATGTTGGCTAACTAGAACAGCCCAAACTAAACATGTTCATGATTAAATACACACAGCATCCATAAATGTTATGTCCTTATGTTATTTACATAATAGATGTCATGGTTGAATAAGGCTACTACTATAATGTGTGCATTTCATTAAACATATACTGTATTTTGCATACATGGCTGCAAAACACGTCTTGGGCACGTATTATTGTAATAATAATACGTAATGTAATGTAAAATGAGTAGGCTAAGCATGCGTGTTTATGTCCACATTCGTTTGTGCATCCCGTGTGTCAGCCGTGTGCTAAAGTACAAGCAGGGCTTTGGGGACCCCATGCTGTCTCTCTGACTCACAATAAACACACACACACACACACACACACATCACAACCTTTTAAAGTCACAGTCTTAAATCAGATGACCATGAATTGTAGAC
>JAODTR010094635.1:0-13688 GCA_025399935.1 Amblyopsis rosae | reverse complement strand
GCACAAGGCTCCAGACAACACAGCCCTCAGGTTCATGGGGGCACCCAAACCTCTCCACCACGATAAGGTGATGGTTAAATTTGAAAAATAAAAAAAAACAATAATCACTACAATTCAAATATAAGTTTTCCTGATGTAACAAAGTTTAATTGCATTTTTTATATGCCTCATCTTTGCCATTTGTGACTGCTCAGTTGTTCCACAAGGTAGGACATAGACTGCTGTGATTATTTCCAGGAGTTAGGACAGGTGGGTCAATCAAGATAAGCTTGTTGAGCCTGTTGTGTAGCATCCAACACAGACTTGAACTGCCTCCTCGTCATTTCAGACTCCTGCTAGAAAAATTGAAATGTGGAAATAAACCATATAATCATTTTGTATATCTTCTTGATAATTAATAAAAATGTTTCATTCAATTTGTCAACCTCAGCCTTGTGGAACCTGAATGACGTTGCCATCAAAACGTATGAGACTGCCTCATTCACATTTGTTCTAGATAATTTTCTGGCTCCACTTTTAATCATGCAGCCACGGTGACATTCTCCACCAGAGTCCTACTAGTAACACACACACACACACACCAATGAAATAAATGTGTCAGTATTGCTTTTTCAAGCCTTCCTTTCCAAAGTTGTCTCCTAGCTTGCCATTTATTGTTTTGTTTTTTGCTCTAAGAAATAGACCCAGTTTTTCATTACATCGCTTGTAACACCTCACAGATCATTCAAGATAACCCAAACCAGGGTAGTATTGCACTTTATCAATTCCCAATGGGGAATTTGGGTTTTCATTTAAATCATGGCAGAAACAAAATGGGTTATAATTTCTCTACTTAAAAAAGGTAGGCCTATAAGTAATTCTGGAGAAAGCTTGTTGATGTTGACATTTTAACTCGATCAAAAACAAATCAACTCTATAGGGTGCTCCTAAAGAAGCTCCGAGAACAATAGGATATTGTTATGTGGAGCGGTCTGCATCACTTTGTTTAAGTTCCTATTTACAGAACCAAGGCAATGTGGGAACACAGAATGCTGCCCAGCACACACACACACACACACACACACACACACACACACACACACCAGGCAGCTAGCGCGAGGAGATAGTTGGTGAATGTGACCATTATCTTACAAATCGCTTACGGCAGCTTTAAGCCCAGTGATCCCAGAGTAGGAATGCAATCAAACATTAGCCTACACATCTTTCCACATTAGAGTGACTGGTTACGTGGCCAATGAATGACGCTGGGCAACCGAATTCATTGGCACAATAGCTGTGCTGAAAGAGAGAAGAAATGCCCTGGGATGAATGAAAGGGAACGGGGGTGGAGGGAAAGGGGGCGGGCCACCATGAAGTAGTGGTGATTGGCTCAGGCCAAACAGGCACAGAGGTTCCTTTCAGTCATGATTTGTCCTCTAAAGGAGGAGACATCCGAGAGGGGGTACAAGAGATGCAACCATGCTGAACCGAGGAAAGACAGGGCGCTTACAGTATGAAGGGCTTGGCGATGCGAGGAGGGGGGCTCGCCCCCACCCAGAATCCCTGCCAGGGAGCTTGGGACAATCAAACCCCTGAAAGATAATTCCTTAGCATTGCTAACATTTTCATTCATGAAACGAAATTTTGTCCAAAGTTAGTTTGACCTTAAAACATGTTCCTTTTAAAACTTCTAAAGAAATGCCATTGATCTCGGTCAATCAATACTCCAGGTGCATTCCCCTCCATAAATACTCCACAACCTCTAACCCAGTTTGCCCCCCCCCATTGCTCTCTTCACCCTGGGTGCCACACTGACTTTGATAGAGTGAATTTTCTACCCACATGACGCATGTGAACCCAAACTGCCGATTTCCCCTCACTTTTCACCTGCAGAAATCACAGGGCAGTCTTTTGGGTCCTCTCCTAGGGAAATAGATGGACGTCGATGAGGCGAGCTATTGAGATGCTACACATGAAGCATCCCCTGCTCATTTTATCTTCCTTAAACTATCTCCAGTATTATTCTCCCTCAGAGCCAGACAATGGCTTTTATTGTTTGCCAGCTCTTTGTTGACAATGAGAGCATCACACATCTGAAAGTAAACTGACAAAACAAGGCTGCTATAAAATTTAAAACTTTTTTGTGGATAACCAATTAGATATTTCTGCTCATTGTGATCCTAATGTTGATTCAAACCATTTATTTGGCACTAAACACATGTATGAGTAATTGTTGATTGGCTAAAAATGTTAATTATGCTATTAAGTATGGCTCACACATAGCAAGAAATATCAATTTGAGGGGAAGTGGCAGACCTTTCACAGATATCCGTGGGCAGTTTGCATGTCTGCATGCACAGTCACCGCCAACAAGCACAGACAGAACACCTAAACTGTCAAACATTCTCTATTCAATGACAAATACACAAGAGTCCAACTGAAGGTTCATCGCATATTGTCAAGTGAAGCACGGTAGCACTTTCACATTTGAGCCCAGCTCTTGATATTTTCTTACATACCTGGCACACAAAGTGGTTTTTAAGGTGGGGACAGTCAATGGCATCCTACAGACAGTGAAAAAGTGTTGCATTTCAATAAATCAAAACAAAAATCCCTGAACCACACAGCATGCATTGATTTGACACAGTAGTGCAGCTCACAAAATGTGTCCGGTGAAAGAGAAAAGACTGAGAATGTTGTTTCCCCATGACCATGAAAACAACAGGGGGTCAGACAAGACGGAGAGGGGGAGGGTTATAGCTAGCATTTGTACCCAAACCAGCAGGCTTAGTGCAATGAACTCTGCTCACTTTCCATGTGCCCAGTAGCATGAATGGCTGGGGACAACACAAAGCAACACGTGATAATTAGGGAGGAGCAAGAAATTAATAAGCAAAGTTGACAGAATAAAAATTAGGGTCTCTGGGAATGTCATTTGATTATGACCAAGCTGAAGTGTGAACACAGACAAACATACAAATGTGCAGGATATGCTTGAGCAAAATGCCTGAACCCTATATGTTATGTGCTCATTCATTATAATTGTACTCACTGTTACTTCGCTTTGGGTGAATAAAAGTGTCAAGTAGTTACATTTGTGCTACTCAGAACAGGCTATTGGTGTGTTTGTGCACTCAACTACTAGCCTATAATGTGTCTGTCCAACTAAATGGCTGCATCTATAACAAATGCAGCTATATCAATGGCTGAACTACAGTATACTCAAAATGCAAAAGCTCTGCTTGTATTAGAAAGAATGATAACATGAATTCCCCTTAATTTCTAGTAGATACACATTCTTTTAATTTAATGACAAGCATCATAGTAATCCATGGTCTGTCTGGTTCAGTAAAAACCCAACCACTAGACTGATTTAGATATTTAAATCCACATACACATCACACACAGGCGTTTGGATTGGAAACCTATAAACACATTTTAGAGTTTTGAGTTTGATATTTGTTGTTGGGCTATTTATTTCTTAGAAATTCAGATTAGATTACAGAGCAATGTCGTAACGATGATGTAGTCACCACCAGTATCAATTTCCTAAATGTAAGTCTGAAAACCACACAACCCACTACTGTCTGCAACTATATGCTACCACGCACCACATCAAATTAAAAAGATTACAACCAAATTATACACGGTGACGTTATTGCAATGTTGGTTGTGTAGTTTGTGTAGAAAAAGTTCTGCCTTAAACTAAACCAAATGGGAGTCGAGGAAAATAACAGAAACGTACCTGATTTACCAGATTTTTCTCCGACAGCACTCTCCAAACTTCTGAATATCCATCTACTCCCACACCCGATTTACCACGTGTATACTCCCGCTTGCAGCTGCTGGAAAAGTGCTCCAGTTCGCCGCAGTAAACTTGTCTGACGTGACGTCACTCTTTTAAGTCAATTGGCAGACAAAAGAACAGAACATTTTCTATTATTATAAATCACATTTGTGCATGTAGACCTTATTTTGTCGATACATTTGAGTGGGAAGGGGTTTCGCATTTTGCTGCCAGCATTTTTTGTTAGTGAACATTGAGAGATGGGATTATATAATGTGGATACTCTTCTCTGCGACTCTGGAAACTTTGAACCGATAGCTCATTTTAGTGAGCTCTGCCTCTGCCTCTGCCACTGGGAGAACACAGGGGGCGATAATGCAATATTGAACTACCATGATACTCAACGAAGTCGAACAAGAGCTCGATCAGCCAGTGGCTGTTCGTGTTTATAACGTTGTACGGTCATGCACCGGGGGGATGTTTATGGCTTTAACTATAGCATAATTCCGTCCAAAGATAACTGCGTCTATACAAGTTGTTACTGGTAACCAGATACTATTACCAATATGTTGAACACTTTAAATGTTCTCTTAATTCTGCAGTGTGAGACTGGTGTGGTTAAGAGTCTTAACCACATCAGTCTCACGCTGCAGAATTGTTTTGCGTTTTGCGTGATAATAGCGTACATAACATGTTCTGTCTGTCTGTTTTATAGTGAAGAAAATGTCTGGAAATTGTGTGAGTTTGTCAACGCGCAGAAACCGGCTCTGCTGAGGGAAGTGTATGCGGTTTTTATATCGAATGATAAACGAACGGTGAGTTGAGATAAAAACATATTGGTGGTGGAGACTGAAATGAAAAATGTGCTTGGTACAGTTGGTTTGCTTTTAACAGGTCCCCCTATGGAAACAGAAATCAGGCCATGGAAATGCACCTGTAATATGGGTTAGAAGCCTACTTCATACACCTTCTGTCAAAATGCAACAATAAGAGAACTTCTGCTAGTAACATGTTTTTTTCCATCTCCAGGACTACCATGTCATTCTGCTCCATGTCAACAGTCATTTGGGACATAGCTATGTTTATGATCTGGATTCTGTGTTACCTTTGCCCTGCCCCTTGGAGCTCTATGCTGCCCAGGCCTTGCGGTCAGACCACGGTATCAAACCAGAATTCAGGAGGTAGGATTTAAATCAGTCAAGCACAGCAGATACATGCCATAATATTTATTTGTAATGCCCATGTGCTGTGGCCTGACCTTTGACTCTTTATTAAAGTGTAACTGCACCCCAGTCCTGAGCCTGACTACACAAACTCCAACTTTGAAAAATGTGTCAAGGAGCTGACGGAGGGGATGGGAGGGGCTGAGAGGGGACCCCTGTTAGCATTAACGTTAACATTTAAATGTAATCACTTATGGGTGCACTAATTGTACCAGCCAGGTCCTGGGGTGTTTGTTGACAGATATGATGTGTAGCTCTGTTTTCACCCAGTAGCGGACTGGCCATGGGAGCACCAATTCCCGGTGGGCCGGCCAGCCTTTCCCCGAGGCCTATTGGTCTATGTAGCCTCCGCGCCTCTCTGCCTAGCTCACACACACTAGTGTAAACAACGAGGCAACAGTTACAGAGACACCTGAAAACTTTGTAGTTGCGTTGGCGCCTCCTGGTGGTTTTAGAGCGTTACAGCTGCCATTTCTCTAATTGTACATGTCAGCTACCCTTCACCTGGGGCAGTGTTTCTAAAATTGTTGGTCACCTCATCTAACTCTATTCGAAACATGCTTGACTTCCACATCATCTTGCTAACCCCCACCCTGATTGGACTGTCGGCTGGGTGGCTGCAGTTCAAACGCTGATGTGAACTATGTTTCCGGTCTATAATCTCAGCATAAAGGTACTGACCTGAGAGCATTAGTTGCACGGTGCCAGGCTAGGAGGTTGAAATAATAATAATAATAATAATAATCTGTTTCCCAGAAGATGATACCTGAATAATCAGAAGTTATGGCCTACAACCCTGATTGTGTAGTGATCACAATCCCATCAGGCTGCAGTAAAGACTGGTAGACGATTCTGTCTCTCCTCGTCATTGCCCAGTGCAACTGTTTGCACTGGCCCGCTGCGTCGTAGGCTAGTTTACCGCTATGGCTCTTATGCTTGACGCGTGCGGCTGTAAACGCACTCACCCTTGGACGCTCATGTGCATGCTCGCCATGATGTTTTTTCCTTGAAAGAACTTTACAGCTATGCTGTTTGTGGAAATGCCCCTCTGCAGTCGCACATTTTACGTTGTAGGCTAGTTCACAGCTGTGGCTGATGCTTGACGTGTTGGGCTCCAGCTACAGTGGATGATCATCGCTGCTGCGTGTGGTTCCCAAAGGGGCTTTGCCTCTGTCAACTGGTTCATTTGCTAATGTTGGATTTCCAGTAGCACATGCTGCGTTGGAGGCTTGCCTCAATTGGTGGTTTTCGGGGTCCTTCGAGCTGCTTTTCCTGCTATGCTTTTCATGTAGCTAAGGGCAGGCTCCTTGTAGGTCCCAAACAGGTGATGTTACATGTATATCTATAGCCACGAGCTGGCAACTACTGTTCTAGTCATAGTCTCTTTTGTCACTTAAGCTTATCTGTGCTGAACGGCTGATACATAGGACTCAGACTTTCAGGAAGTATTACTGCCGATTTTGTTGGCTGTAGGCTTCATCACTCACAAGTATGTATCACATTTTCCGTGCACAGTTTTATTTCCTAATTTAAATTAAAAACATTTTATTCTAAGCAGTAACTGTAGCCTATACATTTTACATAATTACATGACCAGTATACAGCCATTGTTCTATTGTTTAGTTTTCTAACGAATTCCTCATCATAAATGTAATGTCCGACGTAGTCGACCAGTTACATTGTGCATGTCAAGTGACTTTCTTGTCAAGTGGGCGGGTACTTATGCAGCTGTGTCCAAAACTTTGCGTAGTGCCGGCTGGCTCTACGAGACTACTGCTGTCAAGGCTCCTCCTCACCTCGTAAGATGGTTCCAGCTGTGATTGATGCGTTGCTGTAAATGCACTCAAGCAACTGTGGACACTCATGCATGCTTGCTTGACATTTGCCCTAAATCTTGACCACTATTGCCACAAGAGCTTTTTGCTTTAGTTTGAGGCTGCTGATATAGAGTGGGGCACGCAGTTCTCATTGTGCATCCATGCCTCAAACCCTGCTCATCGCTGCTGCTCCTCCTGCTGGCTGGAGGTTTGCTAGTATGGATGGGATAATTGCTACTCTACCAGCCTTGGGCCTTCCTTGTATGCACATGGAAGGGCAGGGAGCTCACAGAACAGAGCCATATCTCCAAATATATATCTTGATGCAAATTAATTACTATTTTGACGATAGTGGTCCTGACTGAATTATGTTTTATAGGTAATTTTTCTGGGAATGAATGAATGAATGAATAAATAAATAAATAAATGTTTCTTTCCCAGGAAATTCCGAGTCATTCCCGCTGACCGCTTCATCAAGACCTTTGCCTCAGACCGCTCTCACATGAAAGATGCTGATGGAGCTTGGCGCATGCCTCCTCCATTGTACCCCTGCATCCAGACAGCAGGTTTCTAGTTTCAATACAATAACAAGACATGCACGCACACAGTGTGTGAGTGCCTGCGTGCGTGTGGTATTCCACAGTTTCAGGGCAACAGCTTGACAAGTACGGTCGCCCTGTGTTTTTGTAATGGGTAATCGTGGTAGTGATAAGCATTTCATCAGCTGACCTGAGTGATCAGGTTGTTGTGTATGGGTGCAGAAGATCAGTGATGTAGTCTGGCGTTTGCCTCCGCAGGGCTTTGAATGTAATACACAGTATTTTGAATTTAATTCTGTTTTTTATTGGGAGCCAGTGCAGAGAGGATAAGTTTTTTTCTGTGTCCAGAAGCCAACATGAACCTTGATGACTTTATCAGTATGGATCCCAGTGTCGGCTGGGGACAAGTCTACACCTTGTCAGAGTTCAGCAAACAATTTGATGTACAGTGATGCCAGACCTGCAGACCCTGCTATGATCTTACCAACAGTGGCATCTATAATTAAAATGTACTGATTTATTTCCTTCAATACAACAATAGAAGAAAAGCGCATGGAATAGGTATTTATGTAAAATGTGTGCTAAATTTAAGGTTGTTAAAAAAATTAAATAAAACCTATCTGAGTAAACCTATCAAATGTATTTATTTGCACATATAAATAGAAATAATAATGTTTCTATCTCAGCGCTGGAAGTGGGAGCAGTACTCCCCTTTATTCACATGTTGCTTTGTGTATCGGTGGGTATCAGTACTGCGTACCAGTGAGCACAGTGCATTTAGCCTACTAATGACGAAACACCTAGCTGGACAGGGACTATTATTAAACATATATATTTTTGTATTTTTTTTTTCGAGGGTTCGAACCCCGGTGTTGACCTACCTGTAAGCATCCTTGAGCAAGATGCCTAACCCCCTACCCCCAACTGCTCCTGGTGGTTGGTCGCACCTTGCATGGCAGCAATCACAATCGGTGTATGAATGTGTGTGTGAATGAGTGAATGTATGACAAAATACTGTAAAGCTCTTTGGATAAAAGCGCTATATAAATGCAGTCCATTTACATGCTACGTTTTATTTTTTTGGTTGGGCATTGGTTTTCAGCCATGAACCCTAGATGCATGAACCATCAGGGTTGGAACTGGTATCCTGATGAGACACTGAAAATTCTGAAAAATTCTACAGTGTATCAATCCACATTTGTGTTTACATAGCAACTGATTATACATTGATTTAGAAAAGTAATATCTGCCTCACGTTGAGCAAGAATAGTCAGCTTCCATATACGGTACTAATAAAGACAAACTGTTGCAGCAGGTGAAGTATTTCTGAACCGGAAATGGGTTCAACAACTTGAAGCTTTTCAAATCAGTGCTCGATGAGGTCCTATGCTGATGAAAGTTTGGTCAAGTTTAGTTGTAGGCTTCACAACTGGCACATGAATTTAAATTACTTGAAGCAAATATGAATGATTGGACATATTCAATAAATTAGCCTAATTACACCAGAATACACTAATGTAGACCTACTGTATTGTTTAAGGGCTGTAAATTAATGCATAATCTTAACTGGCTATATGGATCCGGGGAGCCGATCTGTGTCATGAATATGAATGCAGTGTTTTGTTTAGCGCCCAATTGCCTTGTCTAGTAACCCTCGGATTACTAGAGACTATGGGGGCTAGTGGAGCAAATCGAGGCAATTAAATATTGATGAAATTAATAACAGTCGGCATATATTTTATTTTTCTATAGGCTACACAAAAATGGAAGCAATAACAAATAGCCTAGAGTGGTAGTATGTTGTCCACTGTTGACAACATTGTCAACGTGTTGGAGTCTGTTCTTCAAGCTCCGGTAGTGTATCGTCCTCGTTGCCTAGAGACGTGGTGAATCCGCGGTGTGCTGCTCTGTATGCACAGAGCGCGACTGTGCCTCACCTACTACCCCCGTGTAGGATTTAACATATCCCCTTTTACCCACAAGCCAACATCAGAGGCTGCGAAATTCCATTCATAAGGGTGTACTAGGTCCAATTGCAGATGTGAAATCTATGTAGTGATTGATGAGCAATTACAATTTTGCTTAACAATTATATACATTTTGTCAAATATATTTAAAACTTCCTTCTACTATTATAACTTTTTGATAAATGGACAAGATGTTGTTTTGTTTTGGCGCATGTTCTTATTGAAGCCTGTATTTTACATTACAATAAAATGTGCTGTTTTTACATATTTGCCATCAGGTTTTTTGTGAGCTACTGTATTAGATTTTTTGAAGCAACCCTGTCCTGTACCAATAACCTTTCCATTAGTCACAACTACTGTACCTTGTGTGCAGATTTTTCTTAATTTGGGTTCACTCTGGACAATCTTATTATTATTATTATTATTATTATTATTATTAGGGTTAGCTTGAAAGAAAAGGCAGTGTATAATGGTCAATAAACCTTGATTATGATGCCATCTTCCATAAAGTGTAACTTACCACTGGTTTTATGGCATTGTCAGCTGTTCTACTGTTTCCACTAGTGGTAAACTGAAAGTGTCGACTGTATGACCTGACATGTACATTTTGAGCACCTAAGGATGCGCTTATACTTTCAATAACCTATTCATATATTGACAAACGTTGCTTTGGATAAAAGCAACGTTTGATATACATCATCAAGAAACCACTTTATTCTCGTTTTAGCATCTCATGCCATGAGGACAATGGCAGGACAAGACAAGGGCAAACAGCACAAGGGCATGATTCCAGCAGGTAAAGAGAGCAGTTATTTAGATGTAAACTACTGTAGAATGTATGTTTTTGATATAAATTTAGTCTTTTCATAAATATCAGAATCATCAGAAAGAGAGGCCTGCAAACAACACTGACACGTTTTTTGCTCTTTACACAGAAGCCCTCAAGGATTTTCGCCATCTCCTGACACCGTTAGAAAGGCTGGAAATATTTCAATATAAGCGGGTGTGGTTTGTAGGCAGGGATGTCGAAGGGAAGGTCCATGGATTGTTACATTTAAGCAACAACTTTGGTTATGATGACAAATATGGCAGTTATATGTTTGTAAGTACCAACAGTGCGGGTTTAGGGAATACGTTTATTATATTAAATACTGAAGGTGTTCATCCTGGATGGATGAATGGATGAATACCGTCAGCATTTAATATAATTTAATTTAATATAATTGAAGGTATTCAATTTACTGCAATATTGAACTGTATCCTATAATAAATGTGTAGACTCAATCAAGCTTTAAATAATGACTTCCAGACTGATATCTAGTGGAGCAAATTGCATAGGCATGGTTTACTAAATGTTGATGGTTTTATAAGGAAGTACAGTATTTCACTTCAAATATGGGAGTTTGATCTGATATTTCTAGTTTACTTTCTTTCTGCTTCACATTGAGAATGTCTTAATCTGTTGAACAGTATGCAAATTTTACTTTCTCTGGACTCTCTGAAATGTTGAATATATTTATGCACTCATTCTACTGAAATATTTTTTTCAAATAACCAATTAGTTGTAGAGGGAAGTTCCACATGTTCCACAGAGTCAATAATCTGTGATAATTTATCACAATCTTAAATACGCCAGCAGCACATCAAATTATTTAAAAAACTGGATGAGTCCATATGGACACTGATGAATAAATCCAACTTTTACCCTTCATGATGCAGGAGTATGGTGACCATCTTGCATATTGCTATGAAATACTGGAAGAAATAGGTTCAGGGAGTTTTGGGATTGTTTTAAAGTGCAAAGACCACAAAACGCAGCAAATTGTGGCTGTTAAATTGATCACAGCACAAACAGGTAATCTGTCTAAGTAAAATACAACACATTTCAAAGTAAAATATTATTGTGAAACCATTAAATAGCAATATAGTAAAAGAGAAGTATATTTCAATAAAGGTCAAACATACATTTCAAATCTTTTTTATGTTCTTGTGCAATTCAGTGATAAAGACGATAAGGAAGTGAAAATCTTGGCATACCTGCGGGAAAACGATGTGGACAACACAGGCAATGTTCTCCACATGCTGAACAATTTCATGTTCAGAAATCACCTTTGTATTGTTTTTGAGCTGGAGGGGTGAGTTCAGAATAATCATATTTTAGACATTTCATCATGCATGGACAGCTATATTCAACATTTAACATATTTAATCATATTTCGTTCTTTATGCAAAATGTTAAACATTAGCAAACACCTATTTTCGGCAAAGATATAGTAGAGTAATTGTGTCCAGAGCAGAGAATAACGTCACACTCCCTTTGCATTGCTGCATTTGTGCAGCAATGCAAGTTTGAGCATGTGTAAAGTGTGAAAAACATGATATTACTAAATTACTTTAATATCTTTGACTGTGAGTGCAGCCATATTTCTGTCACATGAGGTCAGGAACTCTGTTGAGAAACCTTGCACAGAAACCTTGCACACACACACACACACACACACACACACACACACGTGCGCGTGTGTCTGTGGCCTACAACACAACACATTTGTTTTGGTTTGAGGTGCTGGTGCTTACTGCAGCATCTAGTGACAGACATGATTACATGTAGATCCTTTAACAACCAAATTGTTACGGCAGTACTGTACTGTATATGGTTCCATTCAGTGTGGTACCAGTTAGATGGCATTTGTTTTCCTTCTCATTATCTCCAGGATGGACTTAGCAGAATTGTTACAGAGTACAGATAATAGAGGGCTAAGCATGGTTGATGTAAGACGCTATGCCATATCCTTGCTGAAGTGCCTGGTGTTTCTGAAGAAAGTTGGCATGTGTGCATGGAGACATAAAACCTGTAAGAATAATACAATATAGTTATATATAGTTATTGCTAAACTCAAGGTATCTTAAGGGAAGTGTCTTTAATCTATTGAAATTATTGCTAAATGGCACCAACCTTTTGAAAAAATAAACCAAAAGGTTAACCAAGCCTCAATTCCAGGTACAATTCTAGAAATAAAATGATTTGGTGTAACAAAAAATTGGATTGTACTTTATTTTAGCTAAACCAATCAGTAAACCTTTTGAAAAGTTAACCTTAGATCACAGTCAGTCACTGTTGTAAAGTACTTCAGTTAGTGACAACAATAATAACAAATATACTATATGTAAATTTTTCTGGATAATATTGTATGTTCACTTAAAGACCATTACACAGTTAAATTGATTGACTTCGGTGGGAGTGGACTTGAACCACAAAGGAGTAAGTTTGTGTTTTGTTATTGTTGTTAGCCCCAATCAATAATGACATGTTTGACTAAACGTTATGAATTCGACATTTAAAAGCCTTTTTAATCATTGAAGTATCCCTCCTGTACAGCTGCTGCCCACACCATGTGCTACACATCACCAGAGACCCTTCTGGGAAACCACTTCACCACGGCCCATGACGTGGAGCCTGGGCTGCACCCTGATCAAACTGCATAAAGTATAGAGTATTTTCTATGAAGACTACAGCTCAGGGGTGATGGCTGAGATGGTTGAGGTAGTGTAGCACGTAACACATTTACGTTTCATTGGTTATTTCATTATCTTGTTTAATGGTCATGGTGTGTTTTAACACAAGGCATATATATGTATTGTTTGTGTTTCAGGTGCTTGGTAAACCACCCTCAGCCGCGTTTAATAATGCACCCGAATGGCTAAACTATTTTGGTAAACTATTTTAAAAAATCACACTATTCTTATTTGATATGAAACATTTGATATGAGATAGTCATTTTTATGTTTAGGCTAGTTCAATATACAAACAATGAACTCAAGGAATTACAGCCATATGTATGTACTCCCCAACCCCTGCCCCTTATAAGGAGGACAAAAAAATGATGTGTCAAGAAGTGTCATGTAACCTTAAAGTAATTGCATTCAGTAGCCTAATTTGTTGCACGTTTTTAATATACTTTATTTGATACACCTGCTGGTTAGTGCTAACGAGAATCATGTCGCAGCAACATAAAAGCATGCAGGCATGTTCAAGAGGTTCAGCTAGTAGTTCAGGCAAAATGTTAGAAATATGATCAAAGATGACATGTTATTAATGAGAGAGGTCAGGGGAGAATGGCCAGACTGGTTCAAGCTAATAAGAATATGAAAGTAACTTAAATAACCACGTTGCAACAATGACATTAGAGAGATAGAGAGGGTAGCGTTCGTCAAACTCAAAAGTGACAGGTGCCCCGCCCCTAATCCCGCCCTTAGTCCCACCTCCCTACTTCCGGTCCGGCCCCATCCGGTCGTAGACCCTCCCCTGGAGTGTGATGTCACGGTGGGAGGTGTCTTTGAGCGTGGGAATTTTTATTCTTAGCCAATCAACGTCA
>JAODTR010094624.1:0-13688 GCA_025399935.1 Amblyopsis rosae | reverse complement strand
GACAACACAGCTCTCAGGATCATAGGGACACACAAACCTCTCCACCACGATAAGGTGATGGTTCCCGGAGAGGCAATGTATTGGTATTATACAGATATTATTTTCAATAGTCTAATAGTTAACAGCAGAAATGTTCATGTACAGTAATTAAAGTTTTCCATGAGGTTTTGATCTGCAATACTGTAACGCTTTCAACTAAAGCCACAGAAACGTGGTCAATAATGTATTGCCAATTAAATAAACTATCACTGTGATACAATATGTTTGGGAGGAAGTTGCATCTCTTTAATCATGTTGCTGTCATATTATCATGGCATGCATGCATTATTCTGGGTTTAGTTGAAGTGGCCACTCATTTGAAAGGTTGGGCGAGCGTGGGAGATTGATGCAATTACTGTAACTCATCACTGTTAAACAAATGTAATCATATTTTACATGCTATTACTGGCTACTACAATTATTGCTTGTAAACACAAAATGTTGGAGCAGCCGTATAAGCCAGTTAAATAATATAAGCCTGTGTGAAAACAAATTTCAAGAGCTTAGTGAAAACAAGAATGGTTGCACATAATTGGCCTGCAAACAAAGGGGAAGGACTTTTTTCCTTGGATGTCAGCCCAGGTGCATGTGCAAAAACATCATAAGCTTGAGAACCATTAAAGAGGTATACCGTTGTAGAATTAGGAAAAACACGAGATTCCCACAAAGACCGCTTGCCTGTAATGACTTGCTGCATATTTATGGCAACATACTGCACGTTTTCCATGAATTTGTTAAATTTTCTGGTGTGCGCGTGCGTGCGAGCGCGTGCGTGCGCCCGCGTGCGCGTGTGTGTGTATGACATTTTCTCTCACATCACAGTGTTTGTGTAGTTACTGTTTGGATTTAAAATAAGTATTTGACCTGGTCATATTTGTCATGCAGGAGTTTGGTGGAGATTGTGGGAGCTGTTCTTCAGCACCATCTGCAACACACAATGTGCCTGTCTTTCATTGTTGTTGCAACATCATATCATTATGGTTATATGGTTATATATAGGCCAGCGGTTGTCCAGGTTGGGGTCAGCTCCCACCACAAGGTTAGAACATTGTTTGTAGGGTCGCTGACTTTGAAGATATCATGCTGAATAAGATGTTTTCTTTTATTTCATTAAGGACATAATCCTGAACTTTCTGCTTTGAAGTTAATTGTTGATCTGTACTCGTTTACGTAATCATTGAAGATTAATTGAATTCAATGAAGTGAAGTGACATTTTTGTCATAACGTCTAGGCTACCAATGTTTTTTTGTTTTTTGTTTTGTGGGAAAACATCATTTTCACGGGCCCATACTTTGTAATGTGTCAGTCAAAATGTCTTCTTTTGTAGTTCAGGTGGTGGAGAAGGTCTGATCACAGACACTATTATCCATAGCTCAGAAATTAGCCTTGACCTCCCTCAAGACCCCCCACACCCTGCAGTACAAAGCTTTCCTGTGGGTGGGACGAGGAAGTGGGGACCGTCCTGTCTCTGGGCTGGTCCCATATTACAGGATAAAGGAAGTGGGGTACAGCAGGAGGAGAAACATCGAATGTGTCCTGCCCATCATGAGACATATTTTGGTCAATCTCATGGTTTCTTTTGAGGACCATTTGAAAAAGTATACATATTGTCCTTGGTTTCTGATGAGAAATATGGAATAAATGTCTATACTGTAAAATACACTGTCTACACCGTAAAAAATCCCCAAAAAGCAAATACAGAAGTATATGTTTTGTCATTTCACTGTAACACACACTTTGGTTGTGGGTTTCAAAATATATTGCCACTAAGCGTCTAGACTGCAGTGCTAATTACTGTAACTAATAAAAATATGAATGCGTTGCATTGCGATGCATGCATCATGAAGGATCCCACCCACCCGGCATACGTATTGTTCACCCCCCTCCCCTCTGGCAGACGGCTGTGCAGCCTCAAAGCAAGGACAACAAGGATAAAGTGTAGTTTCTTCCCAGAAGGTATTATGCTTAGGAACTCCTTGCCTTAAAAGGACACCAAACACCTGTTTTACTCAGTCTCGATCTGCTGGTGACTATGAGGCACTTACTATGCTGCTTTTAAACTTATCTTAAGCTGTTTTATATGTGATGTGTTTTATATAGTTCTTATTGTTTTATATAGTCCTAGGTTATGGTTATGGTTATTGTTATTTATTATTGATTTATAAGTATATGTGCCGTTACGCTACCGTACCTGGGTAACAATGTTCGTTCCCTTGTGTCCAACATGATCGAATGACAATAAACTAAACTAACTAACTAACTAACTAATGGAGCCACATAAAACTACTCATATTGGTGTTATACAAATAACTACATCTCACCTCATGTGACACATTTACAGTGCCATGGTTAAATATAAACACCACATTAGCTTTTCAGCGCATACAGAATGGGCAGCTATTGGACTGCAGAGTTGCAGAGCTTTAGGAAAAGTGCATTCACTGACCACCAAGTTTTATTTTAGTTTACTATAGAAGTTATTTAAATAAGGCACTGATGTTGTTAGCCTAATAAATAACTTCAATAAGTGACGCTCACACAGACTGTTGTTTAGCCTACTTTGCCAGTTTAACGTGCCATTACGTTTTTTAATGTCAGTCACTTTATTGTTTAATTGGCTAAACATGTTAGAAATATTCACAAATAAACGGTTGTGAATTATCTTCAAATGCAGACATGTAGTCCTGATCACTACAACAAGACAACATGTAATCAACATAGTGATTTTAATGTTTTTAATTAAAAAATGTTAATGATATAGGTAAAGCCTGAGAGTTGGTATTATAAAACTAACTAAGGTCTTGGAGAAAACCTGTCCTCTTCTTGACTTGTGTAGTTTGAAGTTAAATAAAAGGTGACAACATTACCCACATCCTACTTGAAGATTGTTCCAGGTTCAGTCTGTCCTCAAATGGTCTGGCCAAAGGGGAAACAATTCGTACACCCTTCTTTGAACTTTGATCCATCCGGCTAGGGGGCCAGGGGAAGCAGGATTCATCTCTTTATTCAAGTGCCCATCAGTGAGGATGAAACTCTTTAAAGTAAAAAGTTGGCAGCATCACTTCTGATGAGCGACCTCGCTTCTGCGTTCCAGATAATGACGTCAGTGATCTAAAATTATTTAAATTGTTTTTGGAAGAGAGGAATAAAAAGAATCTCAAGGTTGATTTCTTCAGTTTCAATTACATTGACAAAACTACCTCTTCTAAATGCTGCTGATGTCTTAGCAGATGAATCAGCAATATATTTGACTCTTAAACTCAACCCCCTCCAACACATAATTCATTTACTGTTGTTTTTCTCTTTCGTTTTCCGTTGCTGTCATCCAATGTGGTCTAAAGGGCAGGCGTCAAGCTGAGGGGGAATGGATTGTGACGAATCATGTCTCCTCTGACGGTGACCCTGAGCGCTCACCATGGTTTACTGAAGACTCACACCTATGGCACAATAACAACACAGCAGGCTAAATGGCAAACGCCATAGGGAGAGATGGCCAGACAAACACACACACACATGGGTGCACCCACGTACCAACCCAGCCACCACCACAAACACACACACACAGAACAATAAACGCACTCTTATGCACGCGTGCGCGCACACACACGCACACACACGCACACACATGCAGACATCCATTATGCCCCCTTCCCATTTAACCTTGTCTGCCCTTTCTCTCCCATTTCTCACGCTTTCTTCTACTTGGGTGCAGCTCCTGTTTTTATGTGACACGGCCAGAATGGAGAAGCAGAATTACGTCACTTCATATTGTGAGCCGTCCGTTACATTAAATGCAGTTGCCTTAAATAAACCCAACGCTGCACTGAAAGGTTACATGCAGTCGATAAGGCCACATTTCTGTACAAGCTTTGTCTGCTCTCCTCTTCAACGCCCTCCTGCTGTCAAGTTCAGCTACAGGCACACCAATATTTATTAAGGAAAGTTTTTTGGAGGTTTCTTTCCCTAACACAGGCGGTTGTAGGATCCATGGGTCTTTCAACATTGTTGTTTTGGCATCTAACACAATACCAAGAACAAGACCAACCCTTTCCTCACCTGAAAAATCTGTGTGTGGCTGTGGCACCCCAAAGAATCTCTCACCCACAGTTCACCCACCCCCCCCCCCTGCTCCCCCCCTTCCTAAAACTCACCCACCACACAGTTCAAACTGTTTTCCAACAAAGCAAGTCAGTTTGCAGTACTTTAGCCAATTGGGGCGACCTTAGTGTTTTTGGGGGCGCTTTGTACACAGTGGGACAAAATGTCAGATTTGTCCTTTGTAGGTGAAAGCTAACAAATAAGAGACCTCATAACCATGGGTTTTTACAAGCAGTTTGTACAATATTCTCCGCCAAATCATTTCACGGGGAATTAAATAGAGTAATAGAGTACATAAACTGAACGGTTGCTGGAAGGATTTGTAGTTTAATGGCAGACCATGTTGTATTAATCCTTTTAGTGAGTCTTTAAATCATTAGACAATCTGTAGGCAGTGGACTAACAATTACCCAACAGCACTGAACTGCATTTGTGGGTCCAATAACCCAAGGAGTGTGAAACAGGCTGTGTATTGGATTCCTGCGTGACTTCAAACTCTCACCAAAAGAAAGGACAGAGAGAGCCATGACAAATCTCCTCCACAGATCAATCAAAGCAGGAGAACACAGTGCCTTTCAGCGCCAGGCCACGGTGAACTGATGAATGGGTCAGGCCCAGAACAGTGCCCCCTCTGCACCTGACGTAAGCATGTTGGTGTGAGTGAACATGACCTGACACTACACCCACATTTGGTTTCATACGTTGACTATGTCAATTGTGACTAGATGTAAAATGTACCTATTAGCTAAACTCCACTATTTTATATTACATTATTCAAATGAGGGTGTGCACACATATGCTACTCTACAAAGCAGTGGGTATAGACATAAATGCAACCCTAGATCAAACACTGATATCAGGATCGACCCACTGGACCATTGGTTTAGTTCAACCTTAAGGAATTGTATAGTATAGTGCCTTGCTTCCCCAAATAATTGTATGTAAACAATTCCAATGATTCATGCATACCTTGTAACATTTAAGCACAATTTAAGGCATCGATTTTACAGTAACATTGGTTTGTGCATTTTGTATAACTATATATATTGCAATGAATTAACTGACACATCTCTCCTTGACAACCAAGGATCACTGACACATATAGCATTTTATGATCCATTCCCCTTCAGGTTTGATCAATAAGTCTCATGATCAAATACATATATATATACGTATATAACTGTATATGTTGCACATTACATTTTTCACTGTGATGTTCTACAATGAAGACAAATTGCATGGGATGGAATATTTGTATAATTAAAATAACTACAGTAAATAGTAGCAGGCTACTGTAATTAGCAGGCGCTCTTGTACAGTGTCACTTTGATTATGCATGTCTTTCTTGGTATACAAGTGCACCCAGGATTCACAAAATAAACTTGTGCGGTTGGTCCTTAATTTTCCATTGAGGACACATCTCATAGGATTGTCAATAATATTGTTCCAAAGTACTTATGCAACTATTTTACCAAAATAAGGGTACTACCACAAATACACCAGAGGAGGGAGTTCAACCAATATGGTTCCTTTTAGGTAAGAGCTATATGGGAAAGAATACCTTATTATACAGCAGCCATTATGTGGAATGGACTAGGCAACTCAAGATGATTACCGCCATGGGTACCTTTAAGTCCTCATTTAAAAAATGGCAGTGAGAGATAATTTGCCAACATAAATTAGCAGTAAAATGTATAAAGTATAAAGTATTTATAATGTAATAACCTTAATTATATTTGCGGAATTATATATATATATATATATATATATATATAAATTTATTTATTTATTTATAGGAATGTATATGGATTAGAAACTACTGTATATTGTATCGTATTGACATTTGTATTTTTACATGTTTGTAACCTACTCTAAAAAGGACCACAATGGCCATTTAGCTATATTGTTTATCCTTTTGATATTTTAATTATAGTTGGGGCATCTCTTGTTAGAGGTGCCACTATTATTTTCAATAAAAAAATTAAATCAATACCTTAACTCATTCTTGCATATGTGGTGAACTATAACTATGACTATACATTGATAATGCCACTGATAATACTGATTCAACTTTCTTCTTGAAGTTGGTCTAACAGAGAGGAAAATATTTGCAATACATTAACATGAACAGAAATTACTAACTTTCTCTCTGTTTCTGTTTTCAAACTTAAAATGCTTGCCATTCCACCACTCTCAACCTCTCTGACTCCGTCCCTCTCTCTCTCGTTCTCTCCCTCTCTCTCGCTCTCTCTTTCTTTCTCTCTCTCTCTCTCCCTCTCACTAATATTCTCTAAGCGCCTTTCCCATGCACTGCTGGCATGGCTATACCTAAACTGGAGAGGGAATTACTGTGAAAACATCTCTGGTTACCACCGTCTCTGCGGCTGTGTTGCTTACCGACTTTTACCACTGGTCTGTTTGAAGTCATGAATGAAAAATGACAATACTCCAGGACTGGTGAGAGCTGTCCACTGACAATTATAAACCTCACACAAAGGTTTGGAAGGCAAGTGCTAGGCTGCCCTCAAATTCACTTCCACTGTGTTCTATGACCAAACAAGCCCCAAATTATCTCCAAGAAACTATAGGGCAAGTAATTTTTTTGATTACTGTAACATACAGAAATGCATACAATCAGATTTAAATACATCAATGATAAGTTGACATGGTTACATGACACAAGATCATTGCTTAATGTGCTGGCTGTAGTGTGTGTGTGTGTGTGTATACCCACCCACATTCCTCTCCGTTACACAATAATAATAGAGAACCTATAACACTAGGGAAGGAAAATAGAATTTCCCCACAACACCTGAGGTGCTGGAGGGTGTGGGCGTCCTGACACTCCACTAGAGGTCGCCATAACTCTATTCTAGAGGAGAGACAGAAGATGCAGTACATAAAAATGACTAGAAATCACAAGACTGGGCATTAACATATCCCTGAGGATGCACAAATTTAGATGTACCTTACACCAAGGAAAACACAGTACATAATTTACACATGGATAGTTTGTTTCCACAATACTTTATAGTAATATATATAGGTCCATAATGAAGATAATTTTTACCTACTGTATGAAATAATGTTATTTCATATGTCATCCTTTTCTTCAAAAGAAGACTTTAGGTCCACTGGTATTTCTGTCTCTGACTTGTGTGGAAACAATCTCTTATAAATAGAGAAGCAAGAACACAGGAATGCGACCCATGACCAGAGACAATGTAAGAGATGAGAAAATAACATTTTGGATCATGTTGAATTAATGTGCCTCATTTAATCTCAGTATTTGTCTTTGTCTGTTTCAAACAAAAGACAGCCACCCCCCACAGAACACAACACTTTCCATATAAATGTGGAGTGGAAAGAACACTTAAACTGGAGAGAAGAGAGCAGATGTGCCCAGCTCATAGATGACACCATGCCGTTTGTCCTTATTGGGCTACCCATCAAAAAGCCACATGTGCCTCGTGTCACGTTTTACATCGGGCGTCATGCAGGGACCAGACGTGGAGGAGAAGGGGGGGGGGGGGGGTTTGATGTTGCTGAGGCTGAAGGAAGGTTCAATGTCATCTGCAGTGCCACTCCTGCCATCTTCTGGTCCAGTGAGGGACGGACGCAATGGATGGCAGCTGTAGCTGAAAAAGCAATGGGAAGGAGGAGGGGTGCATGGAGGGTGGGTAATGTAGGCTATGGGAGCACACAAATACTTGCTGGTAGGGTGTAAAATCATACAGTAGGCTACTGTGTGTGTGGGGGGGGGGGGTCAGTTTTAACGACTCTCCAAGGCAAATTGTGAAGACCAATTGCAAATCGGCACTGACCTGTAAAAGCGAGTCTAGTACATACGACCATTTCCAATCTTTTTCAAAGAAGTCTAAACATCTCTTCCTGGTGTGTCCTGCAGATAAAAGGAGTTGTCAAGCATGAAAATGTAACACAAATATGACGTTCATCACAAACCCTTTTATAATACTCAAATGCCTTGTTGCACTTGTTGCATCAGTAGCTCAGAAGCTTTTTATTTTCTATCTGATTACAAGTTGGTGTAGATAAGTCCATAACAGATTGACTGGCTTGTGATTACAATCAAGTCCATGCCTTCATTCCCGAGAACGCAGGTTTGCAATCGAGGGGCTACTGATAGTAGTCCAACACGACCCTGCACTAATTCTGTGCTGAAAGCCACCCAGTCAGCCAGAGATCCCTCAAAACCTCATGGTTTATATGTACAAGCTCCACTCTGAATGGGAACTCAGGACCTAGGCCGGTAATAATAGGCTTCAGGAAAAAAGGTTTGAGCAGTGGTGAACAGTCTCTCACCCCATACGCCTCTTGCTTTCTTTCCTTGCAGGTTTTGGGAGAGCGCTGAATGCACTTCCTGTAAAAGTGATGTAGTATGTATTACAGCCTCCGTTTTTGATGGTCAGGGTCGTGTAGCTTGATGTCTATTTTTCCTAGAGGTCATTTGCCATGGTAAGACCTCATTTCAGGTGCCAAGAGAGGAAGAGAGGGACGAAATCTAAGATGCGGGAACTACATTGGTAGCAAATGTATAGACTCCAACCTGCCCCTTACTCTAATGCATTTTTCAAGCTTGTAGGAACTGCTCTCCAAGGTGCAAAGATGGCTTGACTCTGAAATAATATTTCAACAGTGGTTACAGATGCAAAACCGGCGCCATCTCCCAGCTTGGTTGTTCCCACCAAAGTGCAGCATAAGGGATATTCATTTTTGTTTCTGGGAAGATATTAAGCTTTGCTGTTTTGGTTACCTAATATTAAAGAAGTGGTTTGTGACTAGCTGGTTACAGGTTTGAATCCCTGGGCTAGCTGTACAAAAGAGAACAAGGTAACAAAGGGAAATTAGTTATTTTGGGTAACTATTGCACATAACCATTACAATTAAGAACAGCATAATTGGTGTGTTCCAATTTAACCCAGTTTGGAAAGTGGATACAATATTATGTGAATTATGTAGGTTCAATTCCTTCTTAATCCGTTTACGCCAATGGAACGCATTCTGGTCAGCCAGTTTTATTGTTGTTTTCTTTAGAGATATATTAACATGGTTCATGGGCCCATAATGCCTGCAGTGGGACACATATATTTTACACTGCCTCTAAATTCTCCAAATGATGACTTTGACCATCTCATTTTAATTTAAATGGGCCAGTGGAGTCCCATCTTCCGTTTGCTTTCCCATGCAGCCCAACAGGCTTAATAAAAGCCAATGAGCTGGTAAAACAGTCAACTATCTGTTGTCTTATGCAAACAACATATGGTTTACTCATTGTGGCTGCACATGGAAGCACTCTTTCGACTTAATTTTCTCTTATGTATCAAGAACGCCACTTGCCATCTGGGCAATTATGAAGTTTTCTACTTTCCAATCTTGCTACACTTAAATAAGTAAAGTTCTTCTTAAATATTACACTACATTTGTCTATCAAAGGACACATTAGTTTAATGTGTATTTTTATAGCAATATTTTTTATAAATCACCATATATGATGTGCATATGCTGTAGTAAGATTAGGCTCTGTAGATTTACAGGCTTATACTGTATGTTTATATTATTATTGTAATTTATTTTTTATTTTTTATATATGCCTGTTTTCCATCCTGCTGAAATAGGTCTCATTCATCTCCTTGGATTACCTCATTTAGGAGATAGGCTCCACATATTCAATATTCCAGACACTTGAACCAGCATGTTACAGTTGATGAGTATGATTATTCTTTAGTTATATTTTGCATATTTGCCAAATGAACCCTGTGGACACTTAGGAAAGACACGGTGGAAGTTAAACCTATGCCTTGTCATTCTGTAATGCTGTGATCTGCAGTCGTGCACATATTGCTGTCAGGATGTTGCAGATGTTCATGAGGTAAGCCACCCCCCAAAGGCAAAGTGAAATTAATGGAGCTATTATAAACACCTGTCACACACAGCCCATATCGAACAAAGCACAAGCATTTCCAAAAGCCCACCAAACCTCTGTTGACTCCTAACATCGTTGTTTTTGGCAAGGATACGCTCTAACTCGATTGGACATGTAATGGCATTGTCAATGTGGAGCCGGTAGGACGATGGTTATAATTACGTTGATTGCTAATATTCTTTCCTGTCTATCCTTCCATTGCCCCAGGCCAGCAGCCACATGCTGGGGCCAAGCATACCTGGATGGGAGATTGTGGCTCAGCCAGCCTGGGACTACTGGCCACACCATTTGTATTATTTAGCATTTTAATTATGTGTGCAGCAGCGTTCCACTGAGAAACGCTGTGTGTGTCTTTGTGTGTGTGTGTGTGTGTGTGTGTGTGTGTGTGCGTGCGTGCATGTACAAATAGACTCACTCTATCTCCATGTGAAGACATGACATCCCTCCATTATTAAATTTCTCAGCATCTATGGCAAGTGTAATTGACTTGTGGCAATGTAATGTGGAAGCCATGCCAAGCAGAGTTGTTACTCAGCAGTTTGTGTCATCTTGATTATTGAAGAAGTCAAACTGTTGAGCGCTTTATAACACTCCTCCAAGTCTCCCTCGTCTTCTTGCCACACAGGAGTATTCTGATGTCAGTCTCATGTCCAATCCTTATTGGCATAGCAATGGTTCTCTCTGGACACGCAAAGGAGTCACACAATGCTTCTGGCGCCGTGTGCTGAAAATAAAAGAACAACACTCTAGTTCCGTGATTTGCCTTATTTGCCTATCGTGTCATTGCATGTACATTTCCAAGTTTATTTATCAAAAACACTTAAGTCTTAACTCACACTTAACTCTACAAACAATCAATGCAACATTGAAGAGGAATAGTATAGTAAAATAATATGTTGTGACATGTGCCAGGTATAGCTCTGCCAGCTGTTCAACAGTCTGATGACTTGTCTCTGAACCTGCCCAGGTCTTGTTTTGCAAGCTGCGCTAGCATTACTGAGAGCCAATACAAAGGAGTTGATGTTGTCTATGTAACACCCGAGGTCTCCCCATCAGGATGTGTAGAATCCTGCTGCTGCTGTTGAGTTTGGAGGGCATGATGATGTTGAACGCTGGACTGTTCCTCTGGTCCAGGTGTGAGAGCACTGTGGAGGCTAGTGTTAAAGCGTCATACACAAAATGCCTATCAAAGGATTCTGTATAATGCACGTTTCCACAGGATATGTAGTTATTTCCACTGGGACCATTGGTCTATGTTATCTCTTTTATGTGCCTTGCCAGAATATTGAAAAACATTCCAACATTGTTATTATTATAACGGTCATTAATGTTTTTGTATTAATGTTTAGTGAGTAGTTTAAACGATAACGTGACCCTACAGTCTAGTCTATTGTGGGATTGTCAGGAGGCAGATATTAAAGGATGATACAACCAACTACTTCAACAATATTGAATTATTCAAATTGAATAACATAATGTGATTTACCTCCACCCATTTACATCAACTTTACCACCATATTTTAATATATATTCTCACATTTGCTTAGTTTACGCATTTGGTTTGTTTGCTTTTTAAATGCCATATGCGTTTTCACATTTCTTTGCTTTATTATGCATTTATTACTTAATCATTACAAATTAGCCAATGTAATCTGTGACCAGTTACATTGTGACAATAGCATCTTAACATCAGAAGCAAAATTATTTTGAATCCACCATGTTACTGCTTTTCTGTACAATATTTCTAATTATGAATATATTTAATATTTAATGACATTTTATTTGTTTGTTATATATATATAGTTTATTT
Source organism: Amblyopsis rosae (assembly GCA_025399935.1). Taxonomy (NCBI): domain Eukaryota; kingdom Metazoa; phylum Chordata; class Actinopteri; order Percopsiformes; family Amblyopsidae; genus Amblyopsis; species Amblyopsis rosae. Next base: position 1,796 of record JAODTR010094624.1, on the reverse strand, counting down.
GCTGTCACTTTGTATTACCTTTTATAAATTAAATGATTTTAGTCAAACCGTTTAATTTCTCTGAGCATTTCTACATTGCCCAGGTATTTCATTCATCTCAGGTGCTGTGCTGCCCTCCAGAGGAAATAAACAGGTCTGCATGATATGTTACCTATTGCTCTGAAAGACTACCTATTGCTTGGCGTCTCTTGAAGCCTGATAATTGTACACACCATTGTTCAGCATGTCCAAGTTCAACAAACTACACACATCACTAAAATGTAATGAAATCTTTTTTTATCGTGAAAATATATAGTCTATCCCTGCAAAGATGCATGGATAATCCAAAAATATTAATTATTCTGAATGTCTATTTTAAGTCATTTAATATACTGCCCAGTATACAAGTTTGGTGTAATTAGTTTGAGAACCTATAACAGACAATTTACCACCAAATTGTGTTGAAGCACTTGGCAGGAAATACAGCATGCCTGAAGATGTGACTGGCTTCTTATAAGTAATGCTGCTCAATACTTAAACTATATGTAACAATTATTCACTTTTGGCAGTGAAAGATGTTTGGGGTGTGTCTGTGGTTACTGCTGGCCAACATGTCTGTTTGTATAAAATGAAAAATAAAAGAACATCTGGTGTCTCAAATTGCTTAGGTTCAACACAAAAAGATCAGCAACTGTATACCTTAGATTTTTATCTGCAATCTGAGATTCAGAAAATGTTTACATTTAAACCCAATATTCTTAAACATCTGCTACAAATATACTACAGAGCACAACTTTAAAATGACAAAGAGTAGAAAAAGAAAAAAACTGGCAGTGGGACGAAACAAACTACACCTCAAATTGCAAATTACAATAGTTTTTTGTTCTAGATTTATTATTAGAATTCATACATTAATCCTAATAGGATCGAAAGTACTTTACTACTCTATAGACTTTGAATTATCAAGCCACACTAACATTGCTGACATTGCTACAGGAAGCAAGATCCATATTTTCCCTGTGTAATCTATAGCCCGATTCTAAAACATCCTGATCCGGCAGGCTTAAGACGCTGAGCCGGAGCAGAAGGTGAAGCATCAGGATGGTCTGTGTAGAAGCACCTATATATGGGAATGACATTTCCATATATAGGTGCACTCATTTTTTACATTTAATGTAGCCTCAAGAATACAAGAACAAATATGAATGAAGTTCCATACCGTTCTACCCCATGATCTTAACAATAGCAACTATTATGTTGGCCTCAAAACCACAACATGATGTGTTTCAGTCTGCCACCCAACATTGTGGGGCAATAAAGGCTGATTTACTGTCCCAGTGACCCTGCGCTCGTCTCAGTCACTCTCCGAGGACGTACTGGAGCTGTCAGAGGAAGACTCGTGTTTCCGCTTCTTGTGATGCTTCTTGCGCTCCTTCTTGCGCTCCTTCTTGGTCTTCTTGCCCTTCTTCTTGTGGCTCTTGAGCTTCTTCTTGCTCTTCACCTCCTGGTCACTCTGCGATGACGTAGAGCTGCTGCGCTTCTTTTTCTTCTTCGCATCTCCATCGTCGCTCGACGAGGAATAGGATCTAGGGAGGACAGAAGAGAACAGGATGAGCAAACACAAGAATGCAAAAAGAAATGCAGTCTAAAGAAGCAAATGGGCTGGATGTGTTCCATCCATCCATCCATCTTCATCCACTTATCCGGAGTCGGGTCGTGGGGGCAGCAGCTCCAGCAGGAGACCCCAAACCTCCCTTTCCCGAGCCACATTGGAAAGCTCTGACTGGGGGATACCGAGGCGTTCCCAGGCCAGTGTG